>JZKD02S0096574.1:295794-324378 GCA_000966675.3 Picea glauca | reverse complement strand
CCTCCCCTCTTCTTCAAGCTTGTGGGTAGACTAGGACGTGGGTAGATCTAGCTTTGTTTCAGTTTTTGTTGAGTTTTTCTCCTAGCTTGGCCGTGAGGTTTAGAAGGTGTGGGCACCTTGTCAACGCCACGTGGGTAGCGATTTCTTGCTTGTAGTTCTAACTCACTTTTAGTTTGTTGTTCATTCTCTTGCTATCTCATATCTCTTGCTAAGTTCACCCTAATAACAAGACCTAAGAACACTCAAACTAACTAAGGCAAGATAACTAATAACCTACCTAGTTGGGTGAGAAACCCCCAAAGAGGTAAGGATAAGTGTTAATCCTTATTTTTTCATGTCATGTGATTGATCTAAGTGGATTTATGCTCTTAATGTTTATGCTTTAGATCTGATCTCATTTCTTAAGCCCATTGGGCAACACACTTAATTTACATCTTGTTCTTGTTTAGTTTATTCTTCATTCAAGCTTTTAATTTTCTCTTAAGCACATATATCTTAATCATATGTTTAATATCTGTTATGATGCTTAATTAATAAGTGGTTGTTGTGTTTATTGTTAATATCTCTTAATAGCCACGTCTTGGGCTTGAGTTTCTTGAATGATTTAACTTGGCAAACACATTTACATTTTCTTTCTTCTCATCTCATAAGACAAGCTGTTCTTACCATTCATCTATGGTCTCTAATCAACTAATGTGATGTGCATGTGATCTAAATGTATCTATCTCTTTAAGCCTTGTATCTCATTTCTTTCTTATGTGTTGATGTACTTTATGGTTTAAGCTTTAACAACACATTTTTGAGCAATTTCAGTTTCGACCATCTCATTATTTTGCACTTTAAAAGTACCTTAAAACTCTCAAAACACTCTTGTAATCACCTAAAAGTCTACCTAACTATTATATATACTTAATAGACTATTTTAGGGTACCTTATACCACCATCTCCACCATCTAAAACGTGTTTGAGGAAAACAACGGAGGGTAGTGGCAGGGGACTGTCCCGTGGCGTTCTAGGTGGGTGTCCTCTCCGGGAAGTACTCTTACTGTCAAGGCTGACCGTGGAAGCTAGGGTGGGCCTCGTTGCCTTATTATCTTGAGCACCCGACAGTTATTTGGCAACAGGAGGAGGGGGCTTTGGTGAAAGCCAAATAAACTTAAAATCCTTAAGAAAAGCCTAACTATTAAACCCTTGGCCACATATAATAATATTTGGGGGGTTTGATAGCAAAGAGTGTAGATTGTCCTCATTTCTTCGTAGTAATTGTGCTTAATCTTGATAATCTTGTTGATGAAGTAATATGTTGATGATCTAGTGTAAATGATGTTGTGATTGATGCTCAACTCTTCTTTATCCTACACACATTAAACATACTTGGTTAGATTGTAATTGTGATATCTCATTCTTTTGTAAAGCTTGTAAATGAATGTATATGATATTCTTTTATTGAGTTATTCTTTATTGTAAATTTGTAATTCTTTTGTAATTAAACACCTTTAAACATAATTGACCCCTTGCCCAATTTATAGGCACTAGTCTCAGTTGACCTAGGGAAATGACTTGCTTGTCATGCTAACCCTTGCATATTGCATGGTTGCCTTAGCATCCTAGGATTAGAATCCCCTCTAACCTTAAGAAATTAAAATTAACTCCTAGAACCTAACTTAATTCACATAGTAACTAAGGTCTACCCCCTTTGGCTTCCCTAGGAGTAAGCCTAGATGGAAGAGGTTCTGGTCAAAGTGACAGCGTGGGCTGTGAACTTAGGCATTGTGCCTCCAAGGACACACTAAGTGAGATGAACTCAAGCTCACGTTTGCGAGTGTGTATAAGGACGACAACATGGACCTTGCAAGCCAATTCAATTTTCCTACCCAAAAAGTACCAACATAGATGACAAATTATAAAATGATCCATTCCAGATTAGTTTCTTCCATAGTCTTTCTTCCCTTCCCAGAAAATTGTAGGACATTTTCCATGAGAGGCCATCTCTTTTTGCGTAGACAAAAGTTTCTAGACCATCCTTGATTTCATTTCTATTGATGTTTTATTTTACATTCAACTTGCTAAAATATGGCTTTGGAATCCCTATCTCCTCTTCTTGGGCTATTGGTTTACACTAGTATTCGCCCTCTGCAAATTTCCACGCATAACAAGAGTCTTGTACTCGATCAAGCTAAGCAATAATGTATGACTCATCACATTGAATTCTTTGTCAATTAGGTACACTCCACTATGGCTGGATAGATACATTGGCCCATCCAAATGGCACAGGGTAGTTACCTCCGTTGATTACAGGCAAGGCTAAATAAAACAATCCCCAACCTAGGGAACTGCATGGATTCGCTCACTCATCACAGACAAAAGTTCACTTTATATATTCTTTTACTATAACATCTGTTCACTAAATTACAGGGCAACCAAGTAATAGAAGCTAACAATATCATTTGAGCATATAGCCAACAAGGTTCTCCCATAAATACACTCAACAAAAAAAGTTGGACGAATGCTCTTGCTTCCCTGAAATGTTTTGCTAAAATTCTTGATCTTGGTCCCAAGTACTTTCTCGAACTGCATATTATCCATCCGAAGCCCAAACAAATTCAGGCGTAGATCCAAAGGATCTATTCTTCCATGCTAGTTACACCAACTGTCTATAGCTGTGAATCAATAAGAGAATTGTAGTGATTTCCACGATGATAGCTAAGCAGGATAGGATGATCTATACCATATATACCTTGAAATGATAAGATGGACAACACCTATAAATTTATTGTTAATTCAAAAGGTGTACCTTGTTACCAGATCCATAGTTTAAATTCCATGAAACTAAAACGCGGAGAAGGTATACCATGTTCTATAAATATGGTATTTCCACATAGGTTGAATACTTTAAACAACTTTTCACATAAATAGCTTCACATAAATAAATTAAAAGAACAACAATTGTCTTAGCAAAAAAAATAAGATCGATGTACCTACTAAGTGCATGTTCACTTGTTCAAATCAACATGGTATTTCCACATAGGTCGAACACTTTAAACAACTCTTCATATAAATAGATAAAGAACAACACTGGTCCTCTCAAATACTAAGATCCATGTACCTACTAAGTTTATGTCCACTTGTTCAGATCAAGACCTTTGGATAATGCTAGCATCTCAATTGTTACCTGCAAATCTTCCATTTCTTAATTCTCACTACCTTTTTCAAGAGCCTGTAGATGCAACGCTCAAAGCTCAAGTAAATGTTGTGGGCATCGATGACAACATTTCCATGCTGTTGAACCTTAATCCACATTTCCTTGAACACATCCTAGGTTTAAAATAAGAAAATGGTGCTTTGGAAGAGAAGCACGTTCAAATGTTTCAACCATCATCGACACCAAAGCTGCAAAAGTCCATTTCGACATTAAAAATCTGTTCCTTTACACCTAGATACCAAAGAGTATATAAAAAATTATGAACTAGACCTATGGAGATTTCCATAACATTTAAACAGTTCCAGCCACACCTCATATGGATGATTTTTATCACTCTTTACTCTCATCCTACTAATACACCAACAAAATTGCATTGTTACGGTTGGCATTTGTAATACCTTGGTTTTGACTCCTAGAATGTATTGGATCAGATTATGTATACATTGTAAATGTGTGGTTAAAATAATAGGGTCGAATCATGTGATCTTACATAAATTACCTTGTGTATAAATGATAAATATACTAGTATGGATTTTTATTGCAGAGCTCAAGGCCAATGCCCAACTAGTGAATGGCTAGGCATGAAGATGATGTAATTATACTCCATGGACCATGTGGTAGGCTTGCAATTGTGAATTAAAGCTATGCAAATGTTAATGTTGGCATATATTATATCATGGTCCAAGATGACCGCGGAGAGCATGAGAAGGGCTATGATTCTACTAGATGGGAAGAGGAAAGGGGGTTTGTGGAAAGTAAATTCTCTATTGCTAAGTGTCATCCTAAGATCTCATCTCCTTTTCTATCACGCAACAACTTAAATGAAGTGTCTTGCCTCCTTTGACTTAAAATTTGATCATTAAATGCATGTAGAGGTTGACGAGGAAGTCTAATCACATAGTTATTGAAGCATGGGTTGAGTACAATCATTATGAGAAAGCATAAGAGTGCATCATTCTTTTGTCAGAAGGAAATTTGACCATCACTTCCCTCAACTCTCTTATTGTCATCCATTCTATCATTCTCATGCTCATGCTTTACACTTCTCATGTTGTGTTCTCCATTGCAATGACATGAAGCAATCTAGATATTGACCAACTGAGCACTCTGAAAGAGGAATTTGCAAACCTTGGATGACATATAGATGGTTGTAAGTGAGCATAGAGGTTGGGCATATTAGGAGCCTTCAACTATTGTGTATTCGCTTCTCATTGGATGCTTAAAATTCAAGTTTTAATCTTCCAAGGCATTTCTAGAAATCATTCAGTACATTGGGCTCTTTCTACCTACACAAAAGAGCACTAGAAGAGAAGAATATCCCCAAGGGATTGTTGAACAGAGAAAAGGAAAATATTCCTTATATTGCATAGGGAAGTGGAAGAGAGTGACATGGATGATGGATGGCTGGATAAGATGCTTGGATTGCTCTATAGGGCGTATATTCATTGAGCCATAAGAGAAAATGGGTTGCAATTAGTGAGCTAGAAGCCTATATCTTGGTTTCTTTGCTTTGGTGGCCTCAAAGCCCCATTTGGGGTGGCATTTGCATTTGATGCCTATGGTTGGGTGGAAAATTGCTCATACATAGCCAATATCTTGGACTATCTTCTATTAAAAGATAAGTGTTATGCCTATGTTTATGAATATGMAATTGAATGCTATTTATTGCGAGGGAAATATATGCATTTTTCATGCTATGTGTGATTATGTTTAAATATGGTCATGGGAATTTGGTTGCTATGAAATATCATTATTCCATGCTTGTATATTCTGCTACATTTTATCATTTTGCATCATGCATTCATTTAAATAATTATGGGCCTATATGAGAGACCGTTTCTCTTGGGTTTATGGTGAAGTAGTCTTCTAAGGGTTGAAATTTTCATGCCATGTTTAGCAGCTATCCATCTTGTGGTTAGGATTGCTATGCATAGATGCCATAATGTGGAACAAATCAATGGATCTTGTTCATCTACGACAATTTACAAAATGTTAGAAGGGAGGAAAATGACAAAGGCTTCATTGGTTAATCTAGATCAATGACCCATAATTGTTTGCACATTTGGAAGTCCCTTGAGAGGGGAGGTACCTATTTTTCCATGAATGGAAAAAATTCATTCCGCTAAGGCCACATGGATGGCATAGATCATAGTGATGGGGGTTTCCCCTTGTAGTGTAAAAGAAAATGGTTGTGGGGGCTAAGAAAGGAGGGTCACACTATACAAACTAATGGAAGTGTGCCACGTGGAAGGACCCAGAGGCACAATAATCCCTTAGGGCCATAGAAATATGTACATAACTTTTGTAGTGAATTCTAGGTATCAACGATGACATCAACATTGCAAAAGACATAGCAAGGAGTGTTACCACTCAAACTCTCGATAGGTGAAAAAGTCCTAACCACAAAATGCAAGAGCCTAGAGGCACTATTAAGCAAGCCACCTACTATCACGTTGGTGGCCTTGCCCCACTTTTTAGACTAAGGAAAAACAATTACCTAGTCAAGGGGGGAGTCCCTAAAGATTGACCAAATCTAGAACATTATAGAGGATGAGTATTTTCCTAGCTTGATTTGACAAATAGATCTAATGATTGAGATTCAACTTATTCTCCAAGTTTGTTAGCAAGTTAAGTACGCAAGTTGTTCATCAAAATCACTTAGATTTTAGACAAGCATTATGAAGTGTGCTTGTGTTATGATGAGATAAAGGAAGAACTTGCTCAAATCACACACTTAACCAAGTATTCAATAGCTCAAAATGTGACCATAAAGCACATGCATTGCAAGCATTAGATTTCACATCCAACCATTGTCACAAAAATGAGATATGGGAGGAAACATTCATTTGACTTAGGAAATGCCACAAGATTTAACAAAGATGTCTAATGCCTCAACGCTCCTGTATCATTCATTAACCATAGGTCATCCACAAGTGCTATAAATTAGAAAAATTATCCACCGTAGAGCTTGTTTGATTCTCATCTTATAATCCATCATCAATTAAGAGGGCGCATGTTCCATTAGTTGCCAGTTCATTTATGATTAAGTGCAAATGAATATTGCCAATGAAAACAGATTTGAAAATGTGTTTGTTGATGGTCATAAGACCCAATTGTTAAGTGGATTATGCCTTGCACATAACACTAGTTGATATCATATTTAAGGATAACATTAATCATTCAATCATTAACAACATTTAAAATACCCTTCAATTAGCAATAGTAACCAACAATATGTGTGAGAAGAAGATACCATTTAGAGACTGTTATTGCATAGATTGTAGGTTGGGAAAAGCTCGACCCAATCCACAAACGTGGGACAACTGTGAGAGTATCTACCCACTGTCACTTTAGATAGATACTCTCCTCACTTTAGTGAAGGATAAATTCTACACAAGGGGGGAGTTCCGGTGACCCTAGGGGAAATGAGATGGAAAGTGATATAATGGAAGTTGAAACCCCTAGAGGTCAAATTAAGAAGTAAAAAATGGCTTGGGTAAGAGTCTTGTTGGTAAAGGTAGGTTGCCAAAGTAAGGTATACCTGCAAAAGAGTATTATACCTTCCCGAGACAAGTCAAAATATGGATATACAATCCAAATAATATAATGGACAAGCAAGTGAAACTTACTGTCATATATCACAGCAGTAAACAAGAGTATATATCAACAAGTAAATGATAACAATAGCTGCACAATTTATCACGAAAAGTCAAGCAAATGATGTAAGAGACTAAGCTAACAATTACTAGTTTAACTCTAGGAAATAGAACAAGACTTTAGTGACAATAGAGGGTTGTTAGATGATGTTATCAACAAGTTATTGTAACTACCAAGAGGCTGTAGAAAAATTTTGCTACAACAGAAAAATCCAACCACCAAAATGAGCAAGTAAACCACCCAAAAGATAACCAATCTCAAGTAGATTAAGTGTAGTGGCTTCCAAACAAATTTGAATGGTTGAAAAGTGAATAAGAGAAAGAAATTAAGTGAGTTTGGTGCAGCCCTAATGCCTGTAGCATAAATTTATTACAACAACAAGAAATATGTAACCAAGCTAGACGCCCTAGGGGCTCAAGCAACCAAATAGCATGCATAATTGAATCCACTTTAGACAAATGAAATATCTCAATAAAACATGTTTTCCAATGCAACAATTTTATTTCTCCTATGCAATTTTCAGATTAGTATTTTAAATCTATTGGGTAATGGAGTCTTGTTTGTATGAGTTGGATCCACTACTTCTCTAGGGGTGTAATCCCTTTTACTCCATAGAGCAAGAGAATCCGAAAAAGGTAAGTCTACGAGGGTGTAAGCCCTTTTACTCCTAACAATCTTGTAAAAAAATGACTTATCAAATAACAATTGAGATGAAACTTGGTGCAGGGTGTATGCCCTTATACTCCTCCAAGGGTTTTAGACAAGAATAACATGAAACAAGAAGAAATTACCAACAAATGCAGAAAATTCCTTACCAATTCCCCAAGGTGGCAAGATAAAACCCTAGCTTTACCAAGTAATTTCCATCCACATGTGAGAATAAGCTTCCAAAAGAAGTGCACACCACTTTAGCTCCACAATATACCAATAAGCATCCAAAACTTTGCACAAGAGAGAGATATAGTTCAAATTCCCAAAGAGGGAGAAAATTTCAGCCAAGTATGTCTTCTATCGAGTGAGAGAGCCATGTTAAAAATGAAATGAAATGGTCTTTATTTATACGAGACCTCAATAATATGTCTATCCACATAATATTAGGGTAAACCAAAAAACAAGGAGGACAACCCCCTTAGTTTTTCCTCTTTACAAATTTAATTTGATTTTTACAAAAAAGAAAACCCTAAATGTGATGTCAAGCCCTAATTGGGTGGCGTTTTGGCACTTTTGGCAAGTCACTGAGCTTGGAGGGAAGTCCTTGGGACTCCAAAGGCCATATCTCCATGGTGTAAGGGATTCACTCCATCAAAAGGTGCCAATCCTCCAACAAGTCATCACCACCACCATCAAACCCTAGCCCTAGTCAAGCCTAAGAAATGTGGTGTAAGGTCTCCAAAGACAAGTCATTGGGCTAGGTGTCAACCTCCAAGGTATCTTCTATTGCCTCCAAAGACAACATCCATCATTTGTCAGCTTCCAGTTTGTGGGTCATGACATCCAACCTAGGAGCTTCCTGCCCCAATGAAGGTCCAAGCTAGGCTTGTTCCTCCAAATCGTCCACCAAGCAAGGTCCTGCAAAGACAAATGAGTGTGCCCTCCAAGGGTCTCAATTCAAATGTATAATGGCAAGTAAAATCACATTTAATACAAGAGCCACCTAATCATGTGCATCAAAACTACCTTCTCAAATTAAATAGGTGCTCAAAGACCTTATGCAACTTGCCAAGTTTAGGTACGAGAGGGTTGTCAAGGTGACCTATTGGGTGAGTCTTTCCTCAAGTCAAGGACTATTTCCTAGGTGGACCCTCTCTAATTCATGTAAATAAGATGGAGTGGATGGGGATAAGACTTTTGGGCATGGGGTTCATGACATACAAGGGTTTGTATTGTCTCATTTATGGGTGCCTTTGTAGAGGCTGTGCTGCACCTTTGTTTTCAATGCAACCTTTTTGAAACCCATTTATTTTCCATTAATTAATTAAAGTCCAGAACAATTGGGTAGCTTAAAACTTGAAAGGAGTACGACAATGTCACTTGAAGCTAGAGGTACATAGAGTGCCATATGCATGAAAATAAAGGGACACCGCATGCGTGTACACACATCAACAATCAAGACATCTATATAATGTGAAATTGCTTTTGCAGGTCTTCAATTCTTTTAAGAAAAACAATTCATTGTTCTCAAGACCTCTTTGGGCGAGCTTCTAGAAGGATAGAATTTTGGCTTTTATCTTTTTCCATCTTGGCCTTCAGGGCCTTCTTCCTATGAAATGAGGTACAATCCCTTCTTAGGTCGGTACACCAGAAAATCCCAAAAGATAAGGAGACCAAAGGGATGAAGTGTGAAAAATGATAAATATGATCGGGAAGGGTACGATGAATCATCAATGAGACCACCCAATAGCAAACCTTTCCCCAAGGGTGACCACTTACTATGGAACAATGTCAACCACCAAGGTGAAACAAGGAAAATAGCACAATTTCCAAGAAAATGTTCTATAATCAAAAGCAACTTTAAATGCAACACACTCAAGTGCCTCAAGTATTAAAATGACACTTACCATAATACTTGACTTGTACCTCATGGATCAAGACCCATTGTTTTCGGGAAACATGCTGATGTGGTGAATGCCATAATGATGAACCAGAGAAGTGTGGTGGGTAAAGTGGGTCTCCATTTGTGTAAGTGGACATTGCGAGGCAAATCTATCCCTTGACACTCCATATCTACAACCTGAGGGCCTCAAGACATTATTTCCTAGGTTATCCCTAGAAATGGGAGATAACAGCTGGCTCCTATTTGCGGACATGTACTCGCCGTAGAGTGCATGAGAACCTCAACATCTCCTGGTTAGACCTATGCCTACACCGAAACAACAAACTGTGAAATCTAGGATTGCTTACTCACCCTTTGCTCGTACAACAAAATCAAAACTTCAAAATTGAAAACTAATCTAGAAAAGAAAAAAAATGTACTTTTTCGATATAATATGATGAAGGAAAAAATATGTAAATCAATAATGCAAGTAGAGAAAAACGAAAATTAGAAACGAAATGAAACTAAACTATCATGATAAATCAAGATGCAAATGAAATAAATCAAGACGACCTACCTACTTACCTGGGCCCTGGGCCCTGAAGAAGTCAAGTTCCGTTGACTTAGGGTCAGAGAAGAGATCCATCCACTGGCAGTGGCATCTTTCTCCCGCTCATAGTAGACAAGTAATACTTTCCTTCCTTGGACTTCTTCTTGATGATGTAAGGGTCAAGCCATAAAACATCGTTCCTTTGATCATACTTTGGCTCTCCCCTCTTCTTATCCCACATAAGCGCTGGACTTCCTTCATTGTAGTTTATGTAAGATATATTCTCAATGTAAGGATATGAAGGTGGTTATTTGTTAACCATATCCTTAATGATCTTCCCATGTTCCTTGTTTCCTCTATCTTCCTCTTTCTTTAGTATCTTGATTGACCCTAGTTCTTTTCCTTGGAATTCTACAAGCTTTTCTTTGTATTTATCTGTCTTCGGAAGCAAGGTATCTATACAATCTTTTTGTAGAAAATGTAGTTCTTGGGGATCATACTCACTGATCTGGTGGGGCACATCAAATTCAAAGTCACTATGATAATCAGGGCTGAAAAGATCCATCACATCTTTCTTAACCACCTGCCTGCTATATAAGATCTCAAAAGTGCCATCTCCCATGGGATTGTGTGCATGGGTGAGATCCATGCTGAGAAAACCACCAAGGGTGGCAGCCCAACTCCTCGACAAAAAGCATGCCCCATGCATCTGGGACATCGATGACCACTATATTCATGATGAGGCTGATATGAGGGAAATCCAAAAAATACACTTCGACATCTTCTATGAGACCGTATACCTTCACCTTCTTTGAATCAATGCCACAAAAATTTTCATATGGGCGTGTCGTCTTCAAGCCAAGTTGGTTCATGAATTTCAGGGACATCAGCTTTGCTGAAGCTCCCGAATCTAGCATGAAATTATTCAAACGAAGACCATTTGTATCCAGAGAAATATAGAAAGTAGGGGTATCATCCTCTCGCCGTCCATGATACATAGTATTCAAGATCACATGGGGATTTTCTGCTTCGGTTGGAACCTTCAGTTCTTTCAAGACTTCTCTTCTAATGGAAAGAATCTTGCACATTTCCACCACAGGAACTGACATATTCATCTCACTGATCATGGCTGGGACATCTATGTTCAGTTGAATTTCTTCATTCGTCCATGTTGGTTTTGGAAGCAAATCATGGACTGGAGGTGGGAGAGGTAGATCAACTCTCTTTGATGATTGAGAAGGAGCTTCTTTTCTCGGTTGTGATGGAGCTTGCTTATTTGGTTGTGGATGAGTTGAAGTCTGGATATGAATCTTATTCCTTCTAGCATAAGTTAAGATTTCCCTCTTCTTCAATTCTTTTCTTTGATCCTCAGTCATCTAGTTAAGCACTCTAAGCCGACCTTCTTTGGTTCCCCTTTTGCGGACTTCATCAATTCATTCTTGCATGATGTTCACACACTCATCATCATCATTCTCATCCTAAAAGTCAAAAATTGCATCTATGAAGTTCATACTGTCGGGTGAGTCCTCCTCTCTCCTGAGACATTCCTCCTCTGGATGAGGTTTTTGATAAGGAGAGCACCATCGTGATTCATCAATGTTGACCATCCCAACGGGCTTCCTAGTATCAAGAGCCTTTTCCCCTTGTTGAGGCATTTCCTTCCATCCCGTAACATCCTTTTGTTGTCTGACAAAAGGAGGTCTTGGACCAGACTGATTCCTCTCCAAATTTGTTAATCGGGTCATGACCTGATTTTGCGTCTAAACGAACTGAGTATTCATCCGATCAAACTTATGAGATATGAGAGCTATTGGATTTGGTGTAGTGTTGCTTGACACTTTCGTTTTTGCTTCTGCCTTGGCACGAGGATACTAAAATGGATCAATCTTGAAGTAGAGAATATTCTTTTCAATCTCTACACTATATTCTTTAGCTTGTAACAAAGTGGTGGCATTCTTATCCCTTAGTATGAAGCCAAATTGTCCTTAAAAGGAATTCACATAGAGGAGACGAACAACTGCTTCAGAAGAGAAAAAATATTTCGGGATTTGGATGTGTAGCTTATCAAATCTGGTATCAAATTCACTCACTATCTCATTCTCCTTCTTTAATCTGTTTGAACTGAGTCATTAACATTCCGCTATCCTTCTTCGCTGCCCATCTGCTCTTGAAAAACTTAACGAAACATTCATATGTTGCAAGGCGATCGTCAGGAAAACCTTTGAACCACCTTTGAGCATCTTCAGTTAGAGATGTGGCTACCATATTCATTGCCACATATTCATGTTAGACTCCTTCATTTTCTGTGTCTCGACCAATGACATAGAGGTGTTCTTTAACTGTGACGACATTGTTTCTCGAAAACTTTGAGAACCACTTGTTGGTTTCTTTAGGCATGGTAATAGGATATGCAACAATGGCAATGATATGCAGGGGATTGTAGAGGTCTTTTTACCAAGGACGAGCCATTGGTGCAAAGAGGAGATTATCGTGGAAAAGAGTTTTGACAACGAGGGAGTTAAATGGAGGATTTATTTGGTAAAACTTGGAAGGCTTCAATCTGTTGATATTATGGTAGTTGCGGGAGGTATTAATCTCCATTTGTGACCTTTGACGATATTAGAATATTTCGGAAGAGAGAAAATACTTGGACATAACCCTAGAAGAGAAGTCGGCTAAAGAAAATATTTTATATTAAGTCTTTAGCACCCAAAAAGAGAAGTCAGCCTAGACATCTGACAAAAGTAGTATAAATATAGGACGCCAGTTCTCATTTGAGACAGATATCTCAGAATTACATAAATCCACTTGTGCGCACTGCAGAAGTCTAGTAGTGCGCAAGTCCAGGGAGCAGTTGTATCTGCAGTCCTACAATCTATATTTTCGATTTTTCTGGGTTGGACTCTCTGATCAGTTTTGGTTATATTTGCTTGGTGCATTATCCTTGGTTGGCTATTGATTTTCTACCATAATTTTTCTCTCTGTCAAAGTCAAGGTGCTAGGGGGTGGCATTAGTGCCTATGGTTGGGTGACAATATCACTATATTGTTTATGGTTAAATGAGCACACCCACTTTTCTAACAGGTTATGGGCCCACACCTCCTTCATTCATTCTAACCACTAGAAGGAAGCTAAGCCATAAGGTTATCAAGCTCATTGAAGAACTGCCGCTAGGGTTTCTAGCAGGTGCAATTACTGAAGCATTACCGCTAGGGTTACTAGCAGGTGCAATTGAAAAAACCCTAAAAATTTTGCCCAACACATTATGATGGAATACCTTACTCAAGGAGAAGATATTGTAGTGTGCCTTAGTCCAGCGCACCTCTTGGCACTCTCAGAAGGCAAAACCGTCAAGGTTGAGATTTTGGGTCAAAATCAAAGTTTGACCAGTTATTAGTCAACATAATCATGAATGAAAAGAAGGATCATCTACACTATTTAGCTCTCACAAGAACTCTTGAAGATGACATGTGGATAATTAACAGTGGAGCTTCAAGGCATATGACAGGAGACCAGACCGGACTTTCTAATCTAAATGAAAAGAAGACATCCCACAAGGTAGAACTTGGAGATAAAAACACCTATCTAGTCGAAGGAATTGGTCAAGCCTCCGTCAAATTGAAAACATGTAACAATGTTCATTTGAGCAATGTCTTATATGTACCTGGTTTAGAAAAGAATCTTGTATCCATATCTTTCCTAGAAGACAAAGGAGAAAAAATAGTCTTTGTAGATGGAAAAATATTATGTTGGCCTAGAGACTCCAGCATAGAGAATGCTAGAGTTATTGGAACCCGTGAAGAAAGACTTTACAGACTACTAGAACGAAATGATGAAGCCCTTGTACATGATGAAGTCAATCCAAATGAACTTTGACATAGAAGGTATGCTCATATCAACTATCAAGCATTACCCTTCCTCAAAAAGATGGATGAAGGAATACCAAAACTACAATCTACACATGAAGGAATTTGCAAAGGATGTGCTCTTGGTAAGAATGTTAAGAAACCATTCTCAAGTAGTAATAATAGTTCTAAGGAAATCCTAGATATAATACATTCAGATGTTTGCGGTCTGATGCCATTCAAATCTCTAGGAGGTTCTCTTTACTATGTAATATTCATAGATGATTACTCAAGAAAGACTTGGTTATATCTCTTGAAGACAAAAGACGAAGTTTTTAGCAAGTTTCAAGAATTCAAAGTAGAGATAGAGAACCTCACAAACAAGAAAATCAAGACCTTGAGAATAGATAATGGAGGAGAATATACATCCAAGGAATTTGTTGCCTTTTGCAAATCAGCAGGGGTTAGGAGGGAGCTAACTATTCCTCATAATCCTCAACAAAATGGTGTATCAGAAAGGAAGAACAGATCTATTGAAGAAACTGTGAAAGCACTAATGAAAGATCAAGGTTTATCTATGTATTTGTGGGGAGAAGCAGCCATGACAACAATCTATGTTTGGAACAGAAGTCCCCACCGCATATTGAAGGATATGACTCCGGAAGACGCCTTCTTAGGAAAGAAACCTAATGTGGAACACTTAAGAATATTTGGATGCCTTGTTTACATTCACATCCCCAAGGATAAAAGGAAGAAATTAGAACCCTAAGGAAATAAGGGTATATTTGTGGGATATGTTAGTGCTCTGTAAGCTTCATTCGGTTGAGAAACGAATGACATAGGCAACCTACAAACCAAATTTAAGGCCGAGAAACTAGCCTTTCCGACCTAGAGAGTGCTCTCTCTGAGACTTCGTCTCTGTACAGGTTATGGATTTTAAACTGTGGTTAGATTTAGTACTTTCTTACAATATCTATGGTTCTATTGGAAAAGAAAGCAAGACCTTGGGCTATGGAGTCAATTTTCAGTAAATGAGAGAAACAAATTACGGGGTGACTGAGACTTGAGAGGATAAAGGCTAAGTAGGCACCAATCTTTCAGTTTTAGAGTCGTTGTGTGTGTGGCATGAGAGAAACACATGAAGCAACCCAGAGCACCGCTGGAGATGAATTCCGAGTTCACTTGGAAGAAAACACAGTCATCTAAATGGCGAAAACTAGAGCACCGCGTGGTGAATTCTAGACCTGAATAATGTTTCTATTTAGACAAAATATAGATATGAATATGAAGAACACAGGAAGCACGTACATAAAAAGATATTACAATACATCATGCCACTACCATTAGAATATTTTCGTCAAATCTTCATGACCTTTGCATTAAATTTTAATCAAGTTAGAAAGCTACAATCAATAGTCGTTGTCTACACTATTCTACCAACCAACCTGGCTTACATTGAAAATATGAAATATATAGGCAAGGGCGTGCCGCTTGGGCTGCTGTGCCCTCCAACTACTATCCCTATAAAATAGGCTCTGACTATTCTTTGCTAGATGATCCTTCGTATGACACTTTACTAAGAATAGAAACTGACTGTGCTCAATCATACAGTAACCGACGCCTTTGCCATGACAATTTGGTCATCAAAAAGATTTCATCATTAAAGAGTGATGTGTCGATGCTTTTCCTTTGACAGGGTGTCTAGGCGATCAAGTGCTCTGTCAGAATCCTACCACCCATTGTAGCAGCCTTGATTTCTGCCGCACGATCATTTGCTGGAGCGTGCATGTGGTGGGTGCCCGCAGATTGTCGTAGGTGTTTCCAAGAGGACAACACCATTTAGGGGACAATGCCTTTCTTCAAACTGTCACGTGTGCAACATACACCTGTTCTTTGTAATAGATGGGTTTCCAACGTTGCACGTCGTATGCTTGCCGTGCGGGTCCCTGTCAGAGTCACTACTTTTCGGTAGGAAACATGACACGGGGAGACAAAATTCGTGCCACGTTGAGTAGACATAAACAAAGTCGGTCGGTCATGCTTTTGGCCTCGTCTGCAATTTTGATATCCGAAGCATTCTCCCGAGAGACCAATTGTGCCTTTTCAGATTCATTACTTGTCTTTTCAAAACTGCTTTCCCTTTCAGCTTCTTCTGCGCACTGGCTAGAGTCGCGTGGACGCTTTTAAGGGCCAATCCAAATTTTTTGAAGTGCTTTGAAATTATCTCCTATGACATCCTTTTTTCTTTGTGCAGATGGATGATTGTGTCTTGCGCTTCCCTAAGCTTCCTCTTGAGCCAAGTTGTATTTCCCTATCGGCTTTGTGATGCTGATGCCTCGAGGGTCTTCTTTGCTAATTGCTGTCTCATCTCCCTGCTCTCCTGGTACAAATCAACAATAGCGAGCTGCGCCTACTTTAGCTGCTACGACGGTTCATGAATATCCATACTTTCAGTGTCTGTCCTTCTCCATCTGTCGCAGGTTTCTTGGCTTGGACCTTCGATGGGCTCCAGTCGAATGGCGCACATGAGTAACTCTTCGACAACTGACTTTGCGCGCGACTTGCTCAGGGCTTGGGCCTCCTCGGTCTCTTTGTTCTTCCTTGGCCTACACCTCTTCTGGGGTATCGGTTGTTGGGGGGATGGGGCCCCTAATGTATTTCTTTCCTCTGCAACCCTTCGTATTTATGCATCTGTGCGGTGAGATGTTACTTTTTTCGTGGGTGAAAAGGAATCTCCTTTGGGGTCCCCGAGATGCCGACTGCGAGTAGAAATGAATCCCAGTTTTCGCCCAATCGCCTCAACTCGTCAATTACCAACAATTTGATCAGCGAGATGTGAGATAGTTTCTTCTTCGCCTGGTTTGTTTCAATTTGGACGTTGTTCGCCATTTCTGGGAGGCTTTGGTGCAAGAAGAAAGGCAGGTTCAATGGTCTCCTTCCTGTGAAATGCATCAACAATATGATGTGATGTGAGTGTATTCTGTCAGACCTCCATTCATAGGTGAAATATTTTCTAATCACCCTTAGGAGCTCCCGAAAAGGCTCCTGCAGATATTTACTTGGAATTCCCGCTTCGACTTTCCTGTTTAAACAGTCTGGTTTGATGAATTCCTCGTAGCATAGCGTGTCCTAAGGCATGCCTTTAGACCACTTTTTGTTGCGCAGATGGATCTCCGTTGTGGTGGACAAAGTTTCTTCTGTCACTTGGAAAGTGATACCTGTAATTACCACGCAGAACCCATTGAATCTGAGTGTGAACTGTTCCACTAGTTTCATATTGAATCCTTGATTTTTCCTACAAAAAACCATGCATTCGACCTGTTCAAAAGATGCTTTGACATCCGGGTCTTCATTCACCAATGTTAGGTTTTGAGGTTCGGGTCCCATTTTCTTGGACTTAAATGCGTCTGCGTTATCCGTGATGATCTTGATAGGGCATTCGAACCTAGACAAGATGATGGTCTCCAGAAACTGAATGATGACTGTGTCGGTAGCCGGCCTCGTTGGGACTGCTTTGATCCATTTGGTGAAATAATCTGTAGCCGTAAGTATCCATCTGTGATGTGCCGAGGATGGTGGATGAATCTCTCTTATGAAGTCCAGGCTCCATTGCATGAACGAAGTTTCAAATGAGATTGGTTTAAGCAGTAGGGGTTGTAGCTTTCTCCTTCCATCGAATATTTGGCACTCATGGCAACTCGAAACTTCTTTGTATACATCTGCGAAAATGCTCGGCCAATAATAACTCGCCCTTAAGATTTTATGCGCGGTGGTTTTCCAGTAGTGATGCCCCCCACAATCGCCTTTGTGGAATTCCCTGATAGATCATTCCGCGTCATCTTCTAGAAAACAACTTAACAATATCCCTCCCAGATCTTTCCAATATAGAGATTTGTCTAAGATGCAAAACTTAGTAGCCTTCATCTTTAAAAACCTGGCCTTAGTTTTACTTAACCCTGGAGGGGCTTGCAAATTTTTCAACACATGAATAATGTTCACATACCAAGGTGAATTGATGAATTTTTGAGTCACCTGCGGGGCCCCTTCTTTTGGAGGGTTCTCCGAAAGATCATTGATGAAGTTTATTCCCATAACATTGTAGTTCGACTGTGCCATCAATTTTGTGAGCCCCTGACCCTTGATCAGCTTTGTGGGATTGATTTCAAGGTCATATTCCAGCATGACCATGATCCATTTACCTCTTCTTCCTTCAGGGTTAGGCTGAGTCAGGATGTCCCTAACTGAGTTGCTGGGCTTGTAGGCAATAACACAAGAATGTAGTATATAAGTCCCGAACTCCTTGAGGGCTTTCAAAAATGCGTACACTTTCTTTTTCATGATATCCTACCTCAGGGGAGAGTCCCTCAACGTTCTGCTAAAATAGGCTATAGGCTTCTCAAAATTTTGGTAGTCCTTCTGTAATAGCACACCAACAATGGTGTGTTCCAAGGCGAAAGAGAACATGATAAAATCCTTTGTGAAATTCGGGCTGGCCAACACAGGAACTTTGGTCAGTGCTACCTTGATGTCTTTGAACGATCTTATGTCTTCGAGGTTCCATTTGATCTCATTACGCTTTCTTAGCATGCATGTGATATGTTTTATGGTTTCAAAGAGATTTGGGATGGATCTTGTTAAGAAATTCACCTTTCCTAGGAAGGACTGAACCTCTTTCTTGCTCCAGGGGGTGCTGGTCTTTAGAATTCCTTCTACCCTGCTAGGATCTATCTTTATACCTTCTTTTGAGATGATGTTCCCCAACAACTTCCCTTCCTGCACTCCGAAATGTGATTTTTTTGGATTTAAGGATATGCCGAACTTCCTGCATTTTTGAAAGACCTTTAGATGCTTGAGATGTTGCTCGTCGGAGTCAGAATACACAATGATGTCGTCTAGGTAAATCATGATAGATTTGTCCTTTTCCTCAGCAAATGCTATATCCATAGCCATATGAAAACTAGCCCCAATGTTCATAATACCGAAAGGCATCTTCACATACATGAACGTACTCCATGGTGTCATGAAGGTTGTTTTTTCTTGGTCATTCAGATGCACCATGATCTGATTGTAATCTGAGAAACCGTCCAACATGGACATATTTTGGGATCCAAACACCTTTTGCAGGATGTAGTCCATCTTAGGGAGAGGGTAATTGTCTTTGAGGGATACTCTGTTCAAATTTCGAAAATCTACGCACAACCGTATTTCGCTACTCTTCTTCCCTATAGGCACGAGGCTGGCAACCCATTTTGAAAATCTTAAAGAAACAATAATTTTGGCCTCGAAAAATTTCTTTACCTCTTTTTCAATTAACGGTAGTAGCAATGGATTTATCCGTCTTATCTTTTGCTTGAAAGGATTTTGATCTTCTTTGAGGGGAATAATGTGCTGACTCACTCTGGTGTCATAGACCTTCAAGTCCTCATAACTCCAGGCGAAGATGTCAGGAAAGTCTTTCATGAGCTTGATGTATCTCTGCTTGATCTCCAGACTCAACATCTTTGAAAATTTTATTATCTTTGGATTATCCTGGGTCCCGATGTTGCAATCTTCGACATCCTCATCATTCACAATGATCTTGGGATTTCCGGCCATATCATTTTCATCAAACAAATTTTCCAATGAACTAATCCCTTGGGGATGATATTATTCTTTGGCTGCACTATGTCCCTCCCAACTATCTGGTTCTGAAAGGGGTCATCGTTACCGTGCACCTTTGTGCTTTCATCTTCGTTGCAACAACACTCATCATCGATATGTACATTTGCGAACTCGTCGCTCATTTGGAGAAATCTCTCCACATGTTTGTCATTCTCAAACACCTGCCAATACTTGATTTTATTGGGCATCACCGACCTGTGTTTGAATTCGATCTCATACTTTCTATTGGCGAAAATTGGAATTTTAAAAACAGAAGCCGAGGTGGCCAAGGCCTCTGCAATTTGATTCTGCCCGCTCGAGATCGCTGATAAATTATGCTCCAAGAATTCTTCAAGGAGGTCCAGAACTAAGTTTCTGTACACTCTCAGTTTGGGGTGCTTGGATTGGTATATACCTTTCACTTGGTTTATAACGAGCTCATAGTCTCCATGCACCGCTATTCTCTTTGCAACCAACTCTTTCAAAACTTTCAGACCCAAAATCAATGCCTCATACTCAACCATGTTATTTGTAAAATCGAAGGCGAGTTTGTACGAGCAGAGTGTTGTGCCTACCTTGGGGGGCCTTATCCATACATCGACCCCTACTCCCTCCTTGCTGACGTCTCCGTCGAAGCTCATGTTCCACAATTCATTCTCCACATGGTTCCTCGGGTCCATGCATTCTTCTGCTCGATGCACGACCTTATCCTTGACGGTCACAACAACCGTTGACTCTTCTTCTTCAAAGCTCATGTCATTGTAGAATATAGAGGAGACGATCTCGGTGTCAACAACGTAGATAAGGTGGTTGTTTGACCGTGTCTTGCTACTCACCATGTATTTTAGCAACACTTCTCTGTACAACCGTCTCTCTTGGGAAAAGACAGGAATTGTGGCGTACGACATATCCATCTGTAGGGTTCCTTTCAATTTCGCGACCCACGACCTAGATAGTAGCATGCTGAATTTAGGGGGGGGATGTTGGTGTAACACCCCAGGTTTTGAACCCCCATTCTAAATAATGTATTGATACAATGCTGAGAGGCCAGAGTGCCCAAACAATTATTAAAAGGCGAGTGTGCCCGAGAAATGTAATGCTTTGATCATTATTAATAATAAATACATTGTTGGCTGCTAGACAGACAAGGACTAGAGTTATAGGGGGATATGATTTCACAAGAGAGGGAGCTTGAGGGGATAAATGTTTATTTCTATTTTAATTACCCTTTTGTCTAAGGGAGTGGATCAGTTACGTGAGCTTCTTGGGGAAGGCCAGAAAGTTTTTGATTCCCTAAGAAAATACTTAAACCCATCCTTGGTCTGGTTGGGGGGTTGGCTCGTTCGCTCCTTCACTTCTTCTTTCATTCCATTCTTTCCCTCACGCATTCGTTCACTCACTTACTCACTCATTCATTCATCCCATCCTTACCTATCACTCATTGATCCATTCTCATCTGTGTCTTGGCTTGTGAAAGGACAATGAACTGCTGAAGAGCAACCATGGTATCCTTGGATGTAGAGGTCGCTGGTGTAATCCATCCATGAATTGAGGCATGAATGTCTGAGATGCATTGGCCTGTGTCCAACTTTGTTCAAAACTGCGAGTCCTGAGAGTTCCAGCATGGAGATTCTGGACCAGTTGTGCTGGAGCCCTGGAAGGAGAAGGACTGGATGAGGGACTGCCTGTCAAAGATGGGTGGAGGTCCATTCTCTTGGGTGGTGCAGGCTGGGTAGAAGAGAGCTGGGTACTTGGATTGTTGTCAGTGCTGGGAAAGCCCGTGAGAGCTTGAGTGCTGAATGGTTTGGGAAGCCAAGCAACACTCTGGAACCATCCTTGTGGATTCATAGCCCTGGCTCGGGGTGACACTGCTGTTGAGATTTGGAGCAATAGTGTCTATGGTTGGGTGGAACATCCTTGGTCTGCAACTAGTTGGTGTCATCTTTTATAAAGATAATTTCTCTTTGTCATGGTATTATTTATCTGTACATGAATGTATTCCGCTATGTATTTATTTATCGTTTAATTGAATCTTTAGAGTATGCATGCTTGCTGGTTATTTTTGTGCATGTCGATCGTTTCTTTTATGCATCCTTATTAATTTAAAAAGGTATTGCTAAGAGAAAGAAGTCCAAGGGTGGGCTTGAAGGTGGCATACCCCAGCCTGTGGGTGGGCGGGCTATGTTACAGATTGGTATCAGAGCTTCTGGTTGAAATGCCGACTTAGTATGGGTCGACTCTGTTGGTCAGAGTCTTGTGGTTGAGATCAAATTCTGACCTTGAAGCTAAAAAACTCAGGAGGAATGACATTGTTGAGTCTACGCAAGAGCTAGAATGTTAGAGATCCTTTGTAAGGGATCAAAGGATCGTGACCGCCCCTTTCGAATTCGGGAGCGATCGCCACTGTGGGATCAAGAGAGATTCGAGATCGTTGGATCGTAGGGCAGGTGAACAAGGGCTGTCCAATGAAGGTAGAGAAAAAGGTTGAGTAGGTTTAAGTCTCAACCGTGAGATTTGCACGTGAGCAACTGTGAATTGTAGATCTCGCGAAGGTTCAGAGGATTGACACTTCAGGACAAGCGAGCCCTCATGTTGCATGTAGGAAAATCTCCTGAAGTCCAGAGTTAATACATACCATCCTTTAGTAGAGACGCATGTTCGTGGATCGGCTAGTTCGGAAGTTCGACATCCAAGAGGAATGGAGTGTGCTAGTGTGAAATCTCCTAATGTCCGTCGACCATTGATTCCAGAAGACACATGACAGTAGATCTTGTAGTCCAGAGACTTGGTACTCCGGGAGTTTTCAAGTCTCTACAAGTAAAAAGTGCCGAAGTCGAAAGTCACGAAGGCACGCAGACCGTCGATTTACCTTCGTGACCTTTCTCAACCATTGGATCAAGTAGTGGAAGGACATGGTAAGAACTTCGGAGAATTGGGTGAAAGGTTGAAGATCGACCAAAGAAAATCTCTGATCGTCGATGGCCAATGATCGAGCGTCGACATAACTAGTGCCAAGTTCAAACAATTTTTCCAAGAGAAATAGCTGATGGTTGAAGGAGGAAGGGGATGATGATGTGTCCTGCCATGTCAGCGTACACGTGCCATGCCATGTCAGCATCCTTGTGTCATTCCATGAAAACCAAGTTGACACCTTGGGGGGACGTGTCATGCCACCTTAGCATCCATGTGCCATGCCATGACAACATAGTTTCCACGTTAGCAAGGATATGGTCATCGCCAATAGAGTAGATCAACGATCCATATTACGCCTAATTTGAAATCGACGGTGCAGATTTCTCCGTAGGAGCATACTCCATCGGATGAAGGTGAAACTCTCGAAACTTCGAAGAGCGGAGTAAATCCTCACTATTGACTGAGAGCGTATACGTGGCAACAGATATTGCAGTCAAGAGACTGGCACTCCGTGAGGATGGAGAGTGTGAACAATCCAAAACTTCCAAAGTCGGAGTCTCGGAGCTCCTGTTGATAGTAGATCTAAACAGTGAATGAAGACCGTCGATCAGTGCGTCCTTTGAGTATTCAAAAATTTGATGCTCCGGGGGATTGGAAGTTGGAGTTGAGAGAACCTCTGAAGTTCTGAAGTTTGAAGCTCTGGATAAACGATTTTTTAGCTAAGCGCAGGATCATGACCGTGGTCACATGCAGTTGAGAGCTGAGGGAATAAGGGATAATGGCCGAATTGTTGTTTTCAAGGAAAAAAAATTATAAGGAAGGATTTAGCTCGCAACTTTGAGTTGTGGTCACCTGGGAAGGTGGTTTGAAAGAAGAGCCTGTGTAGAATTGAATTCTGTATTGGCCAAAGGATAACATGGATGTGTTATATGATGTAGATTGATACATATATGTTCTTCAGGAATTGAGAAGAAAACATACCTGTAACATGGTTTGACGAATTTTGTTTATCATATGCATAATTCTAATAAAATGGTCATTTGCATATTTTGCAGAATTAGGGGGTTTAAACACATTAGATCATGATGCGTATTGAGGAAATGGAAGAAGGAGAGGGAGCCTCTAGCCATCATAAGTAGGCCAAAGGCCAGAATACTAGAGTTGGTATTGCAGAGACAAAGTCCAATGGATGCAAGGGAAGAGGAGAGCATGAAACATTAATAGAAACTGTAAGAAGCCTAAAAATAGAAGTGCAGAGCTACAAGGAAGATAACGAGAGGCTAATTAGGGAGAACAGTCAGATAAATTCTCGAGTGTTGCAGAGCTTAAATCAGTTGCAAAGTCAAGCCAAGAATGGATCGAAGCAAGAGGAAGAAGGTAGGTTTCATGAAAGAATAGATGATCGTGGAAGAGATGGTTATTCGAGAAGTTCTAGCAGAGCTCATAGACACCACTCACCTCCTTACTCAACAAAAATGTTTTATGCATCTAAAGATTCCTTAAGCAGTTCAGAGGTGTCTTCTGTTAGGCACCAAAGAAGGAGACAAGAGGTGGATAGTTTGCAAGGAGAGTTGAGGAAGCTTAAGCCACCCTCCTTTGATGGTGAAAAAGAAAGGGAAGATGATGCTGAAGCATCGTTGCTTGGAATCAAGAGGTATTTTCAATTGCATAACTATTCATCAAACCTGGAAGCCAGGATTTACACCTACCATTTACACGGGAAAGCTGTCATGTGGTGGGATCAACTGAAACAAGTTGAACATATTAATGAGTGTAGGATCACTTGGAAGCAGTTCAAGAAGTACTTCCAGAAGGAGTACCTCTAAGAGAATTTATATGACAAGAAAATGTAGGAGTTCTTTGAACTCAGGCTAGGAAGCATGACTATGGCAGAATATGAGAAGAAGTTCTTGGGATTGCTAAAGTATGTCAAGTTCATTGGTGAAGAGAAGGTGAAAATACAATGATTTCTAAGTGGACTGCCAACCTTTTATAAAGAAAATATTAGGTATGATGAGCTCAAGACCTTGACTGAGGCCATCAGGAAGGCTAAATACATTTATGAGCAAGGACAAGGAAGAGAATCCCTGCAGAAATCTTGGAAGGATAAGAAGAAGGAGAAGTCCGATAAGAGGAGGAAAGGATTCAAACCTCCCTTCAATATGAATGAGCCTAATATAAGTCATAAAGATCAGTATGTTAAGGGTGAATCCAAGAAAGAAGATTCCTTGGGAAAAAGGGGAAGACCACCAATACAATGTTGGGGATGCAAGGAAGAGCACTTGTACAAGGACTGCCCACGTAGAAAAGACAGAGTGAATACTGTGCACAATGTCCAAGAGGCTACAACAGTCGAAGATATGGGAAGAATCTATGGAACTTTAGATGATCGACAAGAAAAGTACTAGTCCAATATGATCGAGGTGGAAGGTAAGATCATAAATCAGCCCGTTGCTATTTTAATTGATTCAGGAGAATGCCATTGTTACATTGATCCTAAAATGGTGGATAGATTATATTTGGAGAAAAGTAAGCTTGGAAATCCAAGTTTGGTCCAGTTAGCCACTGGGACCAAAAGGAGAATCCATGATATGGTCATAAGTTGTTCCATAAGTCTTAATGGTGTGAATACTAGTGATGATCAAAATATCATACCATTGGGGTCTTATGATATTCTAATTGTAATGGATTGGCTGGACAAGCATCATGTTGTCCTAGATTGTGATGGCAATACATTTACCTGTCTTGATGAAGATGGAAAATAGAACACTATGAAAGGAGTTCCAAGAGCCATCTCTATAAGGGAGATTTCATCCCTACAACTAAAGAGATGTTTTAGAAAAGGATGTCAATTGTATGCAACTCATGTGGAAGAGCCATAAAATACAAGGGGGCCAAGCCTTGGAGTTTTCTCAGTACTATAGGAATTTGAATATGTATTCCAAGAAATACTAGGGTTGCCACCAAAAAGGGAGATATATTTCTCTATTGATTTAATGCGAGGAGTTGCCCCAGTGTCAAAAACATCTTACAGAATGAGCACACCAGAGTCAAAATAATTACAAATGTAGTTGGAGGAATTGTTGAATGGTACATACATCCAAGTGTTTCACCTTGGGGAGCACCAATACTTTTTGTCAAAAAGAAGGATGGAACCTTGAGGCTGTGTATTGACTTTCGACAACTGAACAAGTATACTATAAAGAACAAGTATCCTCTACCCAGAATTGATGACCTCTTTGATCAACTAAGAGGAGCAAAGATATTTTCAAAGATTGACCTGAGGTCAGGATACCATCAGGTAAGAATCAAGGAAGAGGACATTCATAAGACAACCTTTAAGACTACGTATGGGCATTATGAATTTGTAGTGATGCCGTTTGGACTGACCAATGCACCAGTTGTCTTTATGTGCTTAATGGATGACATATTCAGAAATTATTTGGATAAGTTTTTCATAGTGTTCTTGGATGACATACTTTTCTATTCTAACTCTGAAGAGGAGCATGCACATCACTTAAGACTGGTATTGCAAGTGCTGAGAGAACCTCAGTTGTATGCCAAGATGAGTAAGTGTTCTTTTTATCAAAAGGAGATCCATTACTTGGGACACATTATTTTAGAGCAGGGCATAACAGTAGATCCAAAGAAGATCGAAGCCATTAGGGGATGGCCAACACCCAGAAATGTGTTAGAAGTAAGATCTTTTATGGGATTAGCTAGTTAATACAATAGGTTCATATTAGGGTTCTCTAAGATTGCTCATCCCATCACTTCTTTGAAAAAGAAGGGGACTAAATTTGAATGGACACCTAAGTGTGAAGAGAATTTTAATCTGTTGAAGGAATTACTTACTAATGCACCTGTGTTAAAGATTGCTGACCCAGATGAAATTTTTGTGGTGTGTACAAATGCATGTAAGGAAGGACTTGGGAAGTCCTCATGCAAAATGGACATGTCATTAGTTATGAGTCCAGAAATCTTAAGGAACATGAGAGGAACTATGCCACACATGACTTGGAGCTTGCTGCCATTGTCCACGCTTTGAAGATGTGGAGGAATTATCTCATGGGGAAGAGATTCACATTAAGGACATACCACATTGGCCTGAAGTATCTTTTTGAACAACCAACCTTGAATGCCAGGAAAACAAGATGGATGGATTTTTTAAGTGAATATGACCTTGATATCAAGCATATCAAAGGAAAGGAGAATAAAGTTGCCGATGTACTTAGTAGAAGAATGCATCTCATGCATGCTACTGCTGTCAGTATGCATCAATCAGACTTGAATAGAAAATTTTTAGATGATCTTGTTACAGATCAACATTACGTACAGGTAAAGCAAAGTTCACAACAAGGAGATGTACACCAGAAAATAAAAGAGTATGAGATAAAGGAAGATGGATTACTCATGCATAAGAATAGAGTCTATGTTCCTAGTTCTGGAGAACTGAGGAATTTGGTATTGAAGGAAATGCATGATGTTCCTTATGCTGGGCATCCCGGTTACCAGAAAACAATTACATCAGTAAGAAGCCAATTCTTTTGGATGAGAATGAAAAATGATGTTTCTGATTACAATGCTCGATGTATGGAATGTCAAAAGGTGAAGGATGAGCATAGGCACCCAACAAGTTTGCTGCAACCATTACTGATCCCAGAGAAGAAATGGGAGGTGATAACCATTGATATCATAACTAAATTACACAGGAGAACAAGGAAACATGACTCAATCATGGCAGTGGTTGACAAATTAACAAAGGCTTCTCATTTTGTTCCTGTAAAAAAAACACATACAATGACTAATATTGCAGAAATTTACATGAAGGAGATTGCTAAGTTGCATGGGATACCTAGAACAATTGTATCAGATAGAGATAAAAAGTTTACCTCCAATTTCTGGAGGGGATTGTTTAAGGGATTTGGTACATATCTAAACTTTAGCACCGCATACCATCCACAGTCAGATTGGAAAACAGAGAGGGTCAACCGAGTAATTGAAGATATGATGAGAATATATGTGATGGATAAGCCATCTAAGTGGGAAGATTAATTACACTTGGTTGAGTTTTCATATAATAATGAGTATCAAGCTTCATTGAGAATAATCCCAATTGAAGCTTTGTATGGTAGGAAATGCAATACTCCAGTGCGCTGGGACAACCCAACAAATAGAGTGGTACTTGGGCCAGAGTTTCTCAAGGATATGGAAGACCAGATGGTTAAGATCAAGCAGAAATTGAAGGCAACTCATGATAGGCAAGAAGTTTATGCAGATAAGAACATGACAACTAGAGAATTTAAAGTAGGGGAGCATGTACTTTTGAAAGTGAAGCCCAAGAAAATCTCCTTGAAATTGGGTAGTTGTACAAAGATGACAACTAAATTCTGTGGTCCATTTGAAATGTTGGACATAATAGGGCCAATTGCATACATGCTTGCATTCCCTGCTTCCATGAATGTGCATAATGTATTTCATGTCTCTTTACTAAAGAAATATGTACATGATCCTAACCATGTTATTGATTGGCATTCGATTCAGGTAGAGACATAGGGAGACTTTCAGGTTCAGCCAATGCGAGTATTGGACATAAAGGTCAAAATGCTCCTGAATCGAGTTATAGAGATGGTAAAAGTTCAGTGGACCTGCTACGGTCCTGAAGATGCTACCTGGGAGCATGAAGATGCCATGCAGGTAGAGTACCCAAAGATTTTTGAATAATTTTTGAGATTTTGATTTCTATTTTGTATATGCACTAAGGATAATGCCCAAAATAAAGGGGAGAGGATGTAACACCCCGGGGTTTGATCCCCCATTCTAAATAATGTATTGCTACAATGCTGAGAGGTCAGAGTGCCCAAACAATTATTAAAAGGCCAATGTGCTTGAGAAATGTAATGTTTTGATCATTATTAATAATAAATACATCGATCGCTGTTAGATGAACAAGGACTAGAGTTATAGGGGGCTATGCTTCCAAAAGATAGGCAGCTTGAGGGGACAAATGTTTATTCCTATTTTAATTACCCTTTTGTCTAAGGGAGTGGATTAGTTATGTGAGATTCTTGGGGAAGGCCAGGTGTTAAGGTCCTAACCCGCACATAGGTAGATCAATGTATTCGGATATAATAAAGGTCAATATCAATAAGGCCTTTCAATAAAATAGAATAAGGCAGATGTAAGAAGACCTAATAGAAGCTTCTGCTTCTAGAAGGATCTTCCTCTAGATGCTTCTCTTAAT
>JZKD02S0096574.1:254373-291311 GCA_000966675.3 Picea glauca | reverse complement strand
GTTCTCATATTATTTCTGTGTTATTGTGGAGATTATGCTGGTTATATTACTGTTATTCTGCCATTTCTAGCATTTTATTTTTGTTCTGCATATTTATTATATCTGGTATCTTGCACCAGGAGGTTCTTGATTCCCCACGAAAATACTTAAACCCGTCCCTAGTTTGGTTAGGGGGTTGGATCGTTCACTCCTTCACTTCTTCTTTCATTCTATTCTTTCCATCACACATTCGTTCACTCACTTACTCACTCTTTCATTCATTCCATCCTTACCTATCACTCGTTGATCCATCCTCATCCATGTCTTGGATTGGGAAAGGAAAATGAACTGTTGAAGAGAAGCTATGGTATCCTTGGCTGTAGAGGTCGCTGGTGTAATCCAACTATGACTTGAGGCCTGCATGTCTGAGATGTGTTGGCCTATTTCCAGGTTTTTTCACAGCTGTGAGTCCTGGGATTTCCAGCATGGAGATTCTGGACTAGTTGCATTGGAGCCCTGGAAGGAGAAGGATTGTCTGAGGGATTGTGTGGCAGAGAAGGGTGGAGGTCCATTCTCTTGGGTGGTGCAGACTGGGTAGAACAGAGCTAGGTACATGGATTGCTGTGAGTGATGGGAAAGACTGTGAGAGATTGAGTGCTGACTGGTTTGGGAATCCAAGTAACACTCTGGAACCGTCCTTGTGGATTGATAGCCCTGGCTCGGGGGTGACATTGTTGTTGAGATTTGGAGAAGTAGTGTCTACGGTTGGGTGGAACATCCTTGGTTTGCAACCAGTTGGTGTCATCTTTTATAAAGATAAGTGCTCTTTGTCATGGTATTATTTTTTTGTACATGAATGTATTCCATTGTGTATTTATTTATCGTTTAATTGAATCTTTAGAATATGCATGCTTGCTGGTTATTGCTGTGCATGTCGTTAGATATTTTATTTTATGCGTCCTTATTAATTTAAAAAGGTATCGATAAGAGAAATAAGTCCAAGGGTGGGATTGAATGTGGCATACCATGACCTGTGGGTGGGCGGGTTATGTTACAGTCAGCCACAACCATGTCCATAACTAGATTCTTAGAAGGGATTTGGGATAACAAATCAGATTCTTAGAAGGGATTTGGGATAACAACACAACCAAATCTTTGATAAGACCCCATTTCACTTTCCTTGAATCGGAAGAGAAAAGATCCTCATAGGGCCTAGTGATTTCCAAACCTAACTCGTCCATGATCACTTTGGGCATGAGGTTGTGCGACGTGCATGAATCCAACATGCGATTATGCAAAGTCATGTCATGGACCTTGAGGCTGACATAGAATGGGGGAACGTCCTCAGTATCGCCTGTTTCCTCCACATGCGAACCAAACAAAATGGCAGGGTGGTCATCCTGGATGTTTAGGGTGTTGGGAGTCTCTCCCATATTTAACATTTTAATAATATGATCTCGATATTCTCCTTTCTTGATGAGCTTGTTGAAAGGGATGAATATTTTAATTTTGGCCATTTCATTCTCAAATTTAAAAGGGGGGAGAACTTTTTCTACCTCCTTGATGCCTGTCTCCCGCCTTGTTTCTGGCACTTTCCTTAGAACCTCCTCCTTTGACTTTCCCTTTTCAGTGGCATCCTTGGTCAGGTTGTCTTTATTTGGTCAGCTCATGGAAGGGGTATCCACTTGGGGTTCCCTTATGGGATTTATCTATTGAGGTTCTGTAGACATCTTTCTGCTCCTGAGGTTGTATTGCTTTTGGAACTGCATGATGGCATTGTGATAACCCTTCTTGAATTCCTCCGTTTCCCAAGAAAACATGTCATATGTCTCCAACATCATATCATCATTTTCTCTCATGTATTGATCGTGTTCTCCCTTTGTTAAAAACATGTGTGTGTCCATGTCGTCGCAACAATGCATTTGATCTTGGATCATCTGATTAAAATCTTCGTCCGCTTAGTTTTTCTGGAATGAGGGCCTTATTTGTTGATCACCCTAGTCTCTCTGTTCCCTTTGCCTGATCTGCGGGACCAAACCTCTTTTAAGGTTCTGATTTTTGGGTTGGAGATCATGTTGTTCTCGGGCGGCATGCTTGTTTCCCATAGACATTCTTTCCATCAACTTCTCCATCGTCTTCATCATTAAGTCAAACTTGTCATTTGAGGGTGGAGAAGTCAATGGTTGCGCATCTCCTTGGGGTTTCTTCCTGCCTCTGTTGAATATTTTTTGATCTTTTCCGATGCCATTAGGTTTACCTCGACTTCTATTGCGTCGCTCATCATGGCGTCCAAATTAGTAGATCTTCTTTCCCTAAAAAACAAAGCGAAATTACTATCAAAGGAGTCAGCGTATCAAAGCTGCATGACCCCAGGAGGTGGCTGGACTTCTGCGGGGATTGAGTTGTAGAACTTCAGGAAACAAGATGAGAACTCTTGCACTGTCTCCTTCGACGCTCTTTTCATATTGTTGTATTGCGTTAGTAGTTGCAAGGGATTCTTTTTGTCTGCCCATATGGCAAGGAATGATGTCTCAAATGCACCGAAGTTTAGGACGCTTGTTGCTGGAAGTTCCTTAAACCACTTCTTAACCTCCCCTGAAAGACTCTACGCGAACAACCTCATTTTCGCGTCTTCATGGTCTACCTCTTCTAGATCAACAAAATCAGTGAACCAATCCAAGTGCTTTTGGGCAGAGATGTTTCCCTCAACATCATACAATTTGATCCTCTGGTTGTAGTTCAGGGGAAAATCATGTAGTTGGGCTGGTAGGGTGAGGGGGGTGAATCTGGTGGCCATTGCTCAAGGGGGATTCGAGATTTGCAGGATGCTCTGAGTGCGGACTATGGCAACTTGCAAGATTTTGTCTGGTATCAATGATCGAAACCTCTTCTCATCGAAGACTATATCATCCAAGTTGGTTTCAGATTTAGACCTGAACAAGGTTTGTTCGAACATGGCATCAAAATCAAGGTCATCAATGCTTTGTACACCGTCCTTGGGTAAGGACAAGTTTCTGTCCAGGTAATAGAATGGGTCTGGTGTCTTCTCTCTTGCCTTGTGCAAAAGTTTCTCGAGATCACACATAAGATCTACAGGGTTCGGGTCAGGATTGGCTCTGGTATAAATTATTTTTGGAGCCAGGATTTTTGAGTCACGCTACTCTGTGCTACTAGTCTCTTTTACTAGAGTCGTTAGGGTAAAGGTTTTAGCCAATGTAGATGTTTGGCCCACTGTTACCCTTAGGGGTCAAAAATATAGCTTTAGTCATTCTCCCAGGTAAAGTTTCATTCAATTCTGTCCCCGACAATGATGCCAAAATGTTAGCGTTTTTTAAACTTTGTTTGATTGAGAAACGAATGAAAAAGACAACCTACAAACCAAGTTTAAGGCGAAGAAACTAGCCTTTCTGACCTAGAGAGGGCTGTCTCTGAGACTTCATCTATGTACAAGTTATGGCTTTTAAACCGTGGCTAGATTTAATACTTCGTACAATATCTTTGGTTCTATTGGCAATAAAAGAAAGACCTTGGGCTATGGAGTCAATTTTCAGTAAATGAGATAAACAAATGACGGGGTCACTGAGACTTGATAGGATAAAGGCTAAGTAGGTAACAATATTTTAGTTTTAGAGTCATTGTGTGTGTGGTGGGAGAGAAACACATGAAGCAACCCAGAGCACCACTGGAGATGAATTCCGAGTTCACTTGGAAGAAAACACAGTCGTCTAAATGGAAAAATCTAGAGCACTGAGCAGTGAATTCTAGACCTGAATAACGTTCCTATTTAGACAAACAATAGATATGAATATAAAGAACACAAGGAGCATGTACATAAAGAGATATTACAATACATCAGACCACTACCATTAGAATATTTTCATCAAAGCTTCAGGACCTTTTCATTAAATTTCAATCGAGTTAGAAAGCTACAATCAATAGTTGCTGTCTACACTATTTTTCCAACCAACCTGGCTTACATTGAAAAGATGAAATATATAGACAAGGACATGCTGCTTGGGTTGCCCTGTGCTCCAACTACTATCCCTAGAAAATAGGCTCTGTCTATTCTTTGCTAGATGATCCTTCGTATGACACTTTACTAAGAATAGAAACTGACTGTGCTCAATCATACAATAACCGACATCTTTTCCATGATAGTTCGGTCATCAACAAGATTCTATCGTTAGAGAGTGACGTGTCAATGATTTTCCTTCAATAGGGTATCTGGGCGATCAAGTGCTCTATCAGACTCCTACCACCCATTGTAACGGCCTTGATTTCTACAACGTGATCATTTGCTGGAGCGTGCATGTGGTGGGTGCCCGCGGATTGTCGCAGGTGTTTCCAAGATGACAACACTAGTTAGGGGACAATGCCTTTCTTCAAATTGTCGTGTGTCCAATGTACACCTGTACTTTGTAATAGATGGGTTTCCAACGTTTCACGTCATATGCTTGCCACATGGGTACCTGTCAGAGTCTCTACTTTCCTGTAGGAAACGAGACACGGGGTGACAAAATCTGCTCCACGTTGAGAAGACAAAAACAGAGTTGGTCGATCATGCTTCTGGCCTTGTCTACAATTTTGATATTTGAAGCATTCTCCTGAGAGACCAATTGCGCCTTTTCAGATTCATTAATTTTCTTTGCAAAACCGTGTTCCTTTTCAACTTATTCTACGCACTGGCTAGAGCCACGTAGACGTTTTTTAGGGTCGGTCCACATTTCTTGAAGTGCTTTGCAATTCTCTCCTCTGACATCCTCTGTGCTTCGCGTAGCTGGATGATTGTGTCTTGCACTTCCCTAAGCTTCCTCTTGATCTAAGTCATGTTCACCTCTCAACTTTGTGATTCTGATGCCTCGAGGGTCTTCTGTGCTAACTGTTGTCTCAGATCCCTGTTCTCCTGGTACAAATCAACAATAACAAGTTGCGCCTGCTTTAGCTGCCGCGACAGTTCACGAATATCTATACTTTTAGTGTTTTTCCTTCTCCGTCTACCGTAGGTTTCTCGGCATGGACCTTTGACGGGCTCCAGCTGAATGGCGTGCATGAGTAACTCTTCGACGACCGACTTTGCGCGTGACTCGCTCGGGGTTTGGGCCTCCCCGATCTCTTTGTTATTCCTTGGCCTTCCCCTCTTCCGGGGTATCGAATGTTGGGGGGATGGGGCCCCCAATGTATTTTTTTCCTCTGCAACCCTTCTTATTTCTGCTTCTGCGCTGTGATATGTTACTTTTTCTGTGGGCTAAAAGGAATCTCCTTTGGGGTCCCCGGGGATGCCGCCTGCGGGTAGAAATGAATCCCAGTTTTCGCCTAATATTCTCAACTGCTCAATTACCAAAAATTTTATCAGCGAGACATGAGATAGTTTCTTCTTCAGTTGGTTTGTTTCAATTTGGACGTTGTCCGCCATTTCTTGGAGGCTTTGGTGCAAGAATAAAGGTAGGTTAAATGGTCTCCTTCCTGTGAAATGCATCAACAATATGATGTGATGTGAGTGTATTCCGTCGGAACTCCCTTCACAAGTGAAATATTTTCTAATCACCCTCAGGAGCTTCTGAAAAGGCTCCCGCAAATATTTACTTGGAATGGCCTCTTCGAATTTCCTGTTTAAATAGTCTGGTTTGATGAATTCCTCTTAGCATAGTGCATCCAAAGGAATACCTTTAGACCACCTTTCGCTGCATGGAGGGATATCCGTTGCGGCTGACAGAGTTTCTTCCATCACCTAGAAAGTGATCCCTGCAATTACCACGTGGAACCTATTGAATCTGAGTGCAAACTATTCCTCTAGTTTCACATTAAATCCTTGGATTTTTCTACAAAAAACCATGCATTCGACTTGTTCAAAAGATGCTCTGACATCCGGATCTTCATTCACCAATGTTAAGTTTTGAGGTTCGGGCCCCACATGTTTGCCACTTTGCGCACCTTTCCTTATGTTCTGGGATGTTTCCATGGTGCAATGTGTAATTGTTCTACATGCGGTGGATTTATCACAAACCCAAGGCAATAATCTTGATTGACCCGGGTCTGTGACACAACTGATGGCAATCGACTTTTCTGCAACACGAAACTCAGGGCTCGCGGGAAGAATCAGAGATAGTGCATAAACTTGGCTGGTGAACAAAATACATGAAAATCAACTAGAATTTATAACTGGGTGGGTGAGAGATGGAATATTTCCAGGGGACATTGAATCCATGGTGACTAGAAGTTTTGAAGCGGGCCGAAGATTTGCGCAGCACATCCGCGCATCGGGTACACTTCGGGGCGTGTAAAGTACAACTGATAAGAGATATAGAGTATACATGATATGAGCGTCGTGATTTTTCATCCTTTCTGATTTCATGATGAGTTGATGATGGTCATTGCATCTGCCGACGTGAATCCTATTTAACAACTTGCCTCAACCTATGGCATGCAAAACCTCCTCTTTTGACAAGACCCAAATATTTGGGAAAAGACCTTTACCACTTACACATGTTTGATTTTGACGTTCCCTCCTGAATCCAAAGGAAAATCGACCACTTTTTGGCTTTGACCCATTCGTTGTTTGGTACCTGATCTCACACGCTTGGACACATAGACCATGACTCGACTAAGACTGACTCCAACTGAAAAAATGATGACGCCAACATAATACAGTGAATCATTCAAAGCCTATAGAATCTATATCCTGGAACAACATAAGGTCGAAATCAACATAGACATAACCTTCAATGAAAATATGGCTTTCAATAAATCCATAGAAGAAACTATAGAAGAAGAAGAGTATGAAGAGTCGAAAGAAGAAATCACATGTCTCCCGGAAAGTCAGAATGAAGAAACAAAACAAATTGATCATCCGATGCAACCATGTGAACCTATTGTATTAGTCATTGTACCAAAAACCAAGAAATGTCCAGCTTGGATTGAAGCTACTCTACAAGAAGCAGAAAAACTCAAAGCCCCAAGTGGTACCTTCAAAAAAAGAAAAAATCCCAAAAAATTCTCCAGCTATGCAACATATATGACAAAGCTTATAAATGAAGAACCCACCACATTTGAAGAGGCAAATCAGAAGAAACAATGGAAAGAATCCATGACATAAGAACACCAGTGCATCATGAAAAGTGATGTATGGAAAATTGTGCCTAGACCCAAAGAAAAATTAGTAGTAACTTCAAAATGGGTCTATAAGATCAAACATGCAACAAACAAAAGCATGGACAAATACAAAGCAAGGTTCATAGCTAAAGGGTTCTACCAGAAGGAGGGAGAATAATATGATGAGACATTTGCTCTTGTTGCCAGATATACTAATATTAGAGCCATTATGTCTATTACTGCTTCCATGGATGAAGTTTACATCAGATGGATGTAAAGACAAGTCTTCTCAACGTAGCAATTGAAGAAAAATTATACATTGAACAACCTCAAGGATTTGAAGTACACTCCAGAGACACTCATGTTTGCATATTAAATAAATCCCTGTATGGACTCAAGCAAGCTCCAAGAGCTTGGTATGCTAGAATAGACAACTGCTTAATAAGACTAGGTTTCTCCAAGAGTCATGCAAATCCAAACCTCTACTACAAAGTCGTGAACAATGTACCTATGATTCTACTACTATATGTCAATGATTTATTCTTGACAAGTGAAGAGTCTCTCATCAACTAGTGTAAGAAGGAACTAGATTTTGAGTTCGATATGAGAGACCTCGGTCTCATGCATTACTACTTAGGACTAGAAGTATGGTAGAAGCATGGTGAAGTATTCCTTGGATAAGGAAAGTATGTAGTAAAGATTCTTCAGAAATTTGGAATGATGGATTGCAAATCCATGGATACTCCTATGACCACAGATATAAGAAAAGTAAGAGACTCAGATTCTAATCCAGTAGACCCGTCCCTATATCGAAAATTGATTGGGTCGTTGATGTATTTAGTGAATACTAGACCAGATATTTGCTTTGTTGTAAACACCCTAAGCCAGTTTCAGGTGGAACCCAACCATGAGCATTGTATAGTTGCAAAGCATGTTCTAATATATATTCGTGGGACGCTAAACTATGGTTTAAGATATACCGCATCCAGTGATATACAACTTCATGGATTCACAGATTCAGATTGGGTAGGGAGTGAATAAGACAAAATGAGTATTTCATGGATGCGTTTCAGCTTGGGCTCCGCTATGATATCTTGGGGCAGCAGGAAACATAAGTTCGTCACACTCAACACAACAGAAGAATAATATATCGCAACATGTGAGGCATGTACAAAAGTAGTATGGATAAGAAATATGATTTCTGGATTATTTGACCAGGTTCCAGATTCGACCATAATATACTATGACAATCATAGTTGTATAAGGATATCCAAACACCCAGTGTTTCATGAATGGTCAAAACACATTGAGATCAAATACTACTTTATTTGAGATAAAGTCTAGGAAGGAGAAGTGAAGCTCCAATATATCCCTACAAACCAACATACAACATATATTTTGACAAAGCCTCTATCCATGATAAAGTTTGCATACTTACGAGATGAATTGAGGATCGTGGAAATAACTCCCTTAGTTGAAAGGGAAGAGATGGCTCTCCAGGTTGGGAGGGAGCACTGATATATCATTGATTTATGGAAAATAATTTTTCCATCTTGGAAAATGGTATAGGATAGGCAGTTCCTTTCTAGTTCGGAAAGTGGTTTGAGATTTCTGACGGACATGCATTTTCCAGTTCGGACGGCCATTTTCGTAATGAAAATGGTTGAATAGATTGTTGATGTACCATAGACAAATATTCCCCTTGTGGCCAGTGTGGGGAAATGGTTTAGGATAGTCTTTCTTATTGGAAGTCACTCTCAGTAGTGGTCAAGTATAATGGTCTGCCTCTCCTGGTAGTCATTCTTTTGAAGTTCATAGTTGTGAGCAGTTTCAAAGAATTGTCTGTTTTGGAGGTTGGTGTAGGACAATCATTTCCTTAGGAAATGGTCTAGATAGTCATTCCCTAGGGAAGACTAATTCTATCTAGGTTTCACTTTGTTTAGTTCCGGAGGAATGGCCCAGTTAGGTGAATGGTCTAGGTTCATCAATCAGGGACATGCATTCCCTAACACAGACTCATTCTCTCCAGGTTTCACTTTGTTTATTGCTGGAGGAATGGCCTAGTTAGGTGAATGGTCCAGGCTCATAAATCAGGGACAATTATTCTTCCATTCTTGGGAAGAATAGTCCAGATAGACCATGGTTGATTCTTTTACTGTATGAGGGAAGATTCTCTTCTAGATCTCACAAGATGTGAGTGGAAGAATGGCCTAGATGACTCAGTTTATATCATGATATTTTTTCTGTGCAGGTTGATATCAGATGATATGATTTCTATGGAGACTGTATGTCTCTGGACAATAGATGTATGCTACTATGGTGGATATGTTCCACCAGTTATGACTGTGTGTCACTGATTAAGTATTCGTGTGCTACTTGGTGTGGTTGTGTATCACTGGATAATAGTTATGTACTACTATGGATAGACACACTTGTGTTCTATCAGATAACATTGTACTAATTGTCATGAAGATTATCCAGTTCGATAATGATGACGGTGCTCATGATTCGATCATGAGATAACCTGTGTGGCTATACTTATGTTACTGGTTGAATGGTTTGTTTGTGCTCAAGACCATTACCAGTTATACCTCCCTAGATAGGAGAGAGTGTTGATATTATGGTAGCTGTGGGAGGTATTAACCTCCATTTGTGACCTTTGATGATATTAGAATATTCCGGAAGTGAGAAAAGTCTTGGACATAACCCTAGAAGACAAGTTGGCTAAATAAAATATTTTATATTAAGTCTTTAGCACCCATAAAGAGAAGTCGGCCTAGACATCCTAGCAAAACAAGTATAAATATAGGACGCCAATTCTCATTTGAGACAGATATCTCATAATTACAGAAATCCTCTTGTGCACACTGTAGAAGTGTAGTAGTGTGCAAGTCTATGGAGCAGCAATAGCTGCAGTCCTGCAATCTGTATTTTTGTTTTTTTTTGGGTTGGACTCTTTGATCAGTTTTGGTTATCTTTGCTTGGTGCAATAGCCTTGGTTATCTATTGATTTTCTACTAGAATTCTTCTCTCTTTCAAGGTCAAGGTGCTCGGGGGCGACATTAGTGCCTATGGTTGGGTGACAATATCGCTATATTGTCTATGGTTAAACGATTACACCCACTTTTCTAACACAATCTTCTAGGGGGAAGGGTCTTTTGGGAAGACAAATTTTGAGGTGGTGGAGTTGCTAGATGATTTTTAACTCATCAAGGAAAAAAAGGGAAAGGGAACTTCCCTCAAGTGGAGTCTCCAAGCAAGCTAGGGGTAAAGGCTTTGGGATGAAATCTTTCCAAAGTGTCGTTAGGGCATGTAAGAGGATTCAAAATCCTCCTTGGAAATGACGTGAAAATGTTATTGCACAGATTGTAGGCTGGGAAAATCTCAACCCAATTCAAAAATGTGGGACAACTGTTAGAGTATCTGCCCATTGTCACCTTAGATAGATACTCCTCTCACTTTAGTGAATTAGAAATCCTACACAAGGGGGGAATTTCGGTGAACCTAGGGGAAATGAAACAAAAAGTGATATAATGGAAGATGAAACCCCTATTGGTGAAAGTAAGAAGTAGAAAATGGCTTGGGTAAGAGTCTTGTTGGTAAAGGTAGGTTTCCAAAGTAAAGTATACCTTCAAAAGAGTATTATACCTACCCAAGACAAGACAAAATATAGATATACAAGACAAATAATCAAATGGACAAGAAAATGAAGCTTGCTATCCTATATTGCAGTAGTAAATGAGAATATATATCAACAAGTAAACGATAAGATTAGCTGAAAAAATTATCACCAAAAGTCCAGTAAATGATGTAAGAGACTAAGCTGACAATTAGTAGTTTAACTGTAGGAAATAGAACAAGAATTTAGTGACAATAGAAGGTTGTTAGATGATGTTATCAACAAGTTATTATAACAACCAAGAGGCTCTAGAAAAATTTTGCTACAACAACAAAATCCAACCACTAAAATGAACAAGTAAACCACCCAAAAGATAACCAACCTGAAGTAGATTAAGTGTAGTGGCTTCCAAGAAAACTTGAATGGTTGAAAAGTGAATAAGAGAAAGAATTTAAGTAAGTTTTTTGCAGCCCTAATGGCTGTAGCATAAATTTATTACAACAGCAAGAAGTACTTAGCCAATCCAGATGCCCTAGAGGCTCAAGCAACCAATAACATGCATAATTGAATCCACTTTAGACAAATGGAATATCTCAATAAAATACGTTTTCTAATGCAACAATTTTATTTCTCCAATGCAATTTTCAGATTAGTTTTTTTAATCTATTGAGTAATGGATTCTTGGTTGTATTAGTTGGATCCACTACTTCTCTAGGGGTGTAATCCCTTTTACTCCCTAGAGCACGAGAATCCAACAGAGGTAAGTCTAGGAGGGTGTAAACCCTTTTAATCCTCCTAGCAAACTTGTGAAAAAATGACTTACCAATTAACAATTAAAATGGAACTTGGTGGAGGGTGTATGCCGTTATACTCCTCCAAGGGTTTTAGATAAGAATAACATGAAATAAGAAGAAATTACTAACAAATGTAGAAAATTCCATACTAATTCCACAAGATAACAAGTTAAAACCCTAGATTTACCAAGTAATTTCAATCCACATGAAAGAATAGCCTCCAAGAGAAGTGCACACCACTTTAGCTCCACAATATACCAATAAGCATCCAAAACTTTTCACAAGAGAGAGATACAGTTCAAATGACCAAAGAGGGAAAAAATTTCAGCAAAGTATGTCTTCTCCCCAATGAGAGAACTATGTTAAAAATGAAATGAAATGGTATTTATTTATACAAGACCTCAATAATATGTTTGTCAACATAATCTTAGGGTAAACCACAAAACAAGGGGCCTTACCCCCTTAGTTTTACCCATTTACAAATTTGATTTGATTTTTACACAAAATAAAACCCTAAATGTGATGTCAAGCCCTAATTGGGTGGTGTTTTGGCACTTTTGGCAATTCGTTGAGGTTGGAGAGGAAGTTGTTGGGCCTCTAAAGGACATATATACATGGTTCAAGGGATTCACTCCATCAAAAAGTGCCAATCCTCCAACAAGTCTTCACCACCACCATCAATTCCTATCCCTAGTCAAGACGCCAAGCCTAAGAAGTGTGGTGTAAGGCCTCCAAAGGCAAGTTGTTGGGCTAGAAAGGGATAGGTGTCAACCTCCAAGGTATCCTATATTGCCTCCAAAGGAAACACCCATCATCTCTCAGCTCCCAGTGTGTGTGTCATAGCATCCAACCTGTGGGCTTCCTTCCCCAATGAAGACCCAAGCTAGGCTTGTTCCTCCAAATCGTCCACTAAGCAAGGTTCTGCAAAGAAAAATGAGTGTGCCCTCCAAGGGTCTCAAGTCAAATGTATCATGGAAAGTAAAATCACATTTAATACAAGAGCCACCTAAACATGTGCATCAAAAATTACTTCTCAAATTAAACAGGTGCTCAAAGACCCTATGCAACTTGCCAAGTTTAGGTATGGGAGGGTTGTCAAGGTGACCTATTGGGTGAGTATTTCCTCAAGTCAAGGAGTGTTTCCTAGGTGAACCCTCTCTAATTCATGTAAAGAAGATGGAGTGGATGGAGGTAATACTTTTGGGCATGGGGTTCATGACATACAAGGGTTCGTAGTGTCTCATTTATGGGTGCCTTTGTAGAGGGTGTGCTACACCTTCATTTTCAATGCAACCTTTTTCCAAACCCATTTATTTTCCATTAATTAATTAAACTTCAGAGCAATTGGGTACTACAATTGGGTAACTTAAAACTTGAAAAGAGTACCACAATGCCATTTGAAGCTAGAGGTACATAGAGTTCCATACAAATGGAAAGAAAGGGACACCACATGCATGTACACACCTCAACAAGAAAGACACCTATATAATGTGAAATTTCTTTTGTAGGTCTTCAATTGTTTGAAGAGAAACATTTCATTGTTCTTAAGACCTCTTTGGGTGAGCATCTAGAAAGCTAGCATTTTTTATTTTATCTTTTTCCAGCTACATTCCCTTTGGGCCTTCAACTCCTTCTTCCCATGAAATGACGTACAATCCCTTCTTGGGTCAGTACACCCGAAAATCCCAAAAGATAAGGAGACAAAAAAGATGAAGTGTGAAAAATGATAAGTATGATCAGGAATGGTACAATGAATCATCAATGAGAACACCCAGGAGTAAACCTTTCCCCAAGGGTGACCACTTACTAGGGCACAATGTCAACCACCAAGGTGAAACAAGGCAAAGAGCATAATTTCCAAGCAAACGTTCTATAATCAAAAGCAACTTTAAATGCAACATACTCAAATGCCTCAAGTATTAAAGTAATACTTACCACAATACCTAACTTGTACCTCATGGAGCAAGACCCATTGTCTTATGGAAATAGGTTGATGTGGTGAATTCCATCATGATGAACCCGAGAAGTGTGTTGGGTGAAGTGGGTCTCCATATATGTAAGTGGACATCGTGAGTTGATCTATCCTTCGACACTCCATGTCTGCAACCTGAGGGCCTCGAAACATTATCTCCTTAGTTATCCATGGAAATGGGGGATAACAAAGACCATTAATCATAAGATAATTGGTATAACCATGAATCATTGAATATAAAATGAAAAGAGATCAATTGAAGAAAGTTTATTAAGAGAGTTTGAGCATGAAATGAGGCACCAATAATCAATATTTATTACTCTTAATGAAATACACCAACAATAAGTGAGACAATATGTCAAGTATTTATTATTCCAAACATGTGTTAAGGCATGTGTTTAAGGAGTGTTTTCACAAGTGTCTTTTCCATCCAGAAACCAACAAGATTATTAGACCAAACCATCCATTAATTAGATTACTTGCAAATGAAAGAACCAACGAAATTTATAGCCGAGTTAAGCAACCTTCAAGTGCAACGTTAGGCTTAGTTAGCAAATTGTTTGGGCTAATGATCCATAGAATTTCTAGATAGATACATTTAGACCATTTCAGATGCAAAACGTTGCAAGAGTAAGCAAACTTTAGCCAAATCATTTGGCACTTTGCTCAAGGTGTGAAATAAAGAAAGTGAGATTTCAAACCCTTAGCACACATGATTACATTTCAGACCTGTAGAGATGATAATGTCCAATGAGTAGAAACAATATTGTAAGGTTCCAATCAAATATTTGGTTTAATGGTTTAGAATCCATATAAGAAAACACTGCAAAATATGTATTCATAACTAGTCCCTTAACACTTCTAAGAACAAAATTCCATAAATGAATGGGCCCAATTTACATGAAACATGAGGTTTATTTAGTAGGTCATTCCTCCAGAAATACCATCAATTAACTAGATTTGTGAATTGTGATAATTTTAAGCCCAAAACATTGCTTAGATTTCAAGTGTTAAACCAATGTTGGATCTGTTAAACAAGTGAACTTAAAACCCTTTTGCCACAAATGGTATTTACAGGATCAATTTGGATAAATGTAAAATTAAGAAAATTGAAACTTAGCATGCATTGAACTCATTCATCTAGATTTAAAAGTATGAACTAGCATATTAGTTATGGAAACAATAAATGCTTGAAAAGAGACACAACCCATAAATGGCACGTGCAATAAGTCAAATTATTAATGCAGTGATTGAGTTCATTAGGCTAGATCTAGGATTATGTAATGTTCCCCAACATATTTGCTTGGAACATGTTAATTTTTAGTGTTTTCTGGTTGTGGTAATTTGTCAAACAGTTTGCTGATTTTAGTCTTCTTGAGTTGCGCTGGGGTTTATGATGATGAATTATATTGTGTTTGCAACAAATAAATGATATAGATACAACAATGGCATATACTCAATAAGATGCAATAAAAGTAACACAATAAATAGCCACAAATACCTCAGATCTGATTTTATTTAGTAAATATGCTAACCTCCATACAATAATAGAGAAGATCTGGATCATAGATAGAAGAATAATGAGTGTTTCTGATAATGCCTACAAAGTACAATAGAATATGAATACATAGGCTTCCAAAATCCTCCCCAAGATGAATAACAAAGATCTGTAAGATCCAACTGTTTCCCTTAGTTGTAGATGATGTCTTCTCTAGCACAATGTGCCCTCACTGGCTGTAGCAATCCAGGAATTCAACCTCCAAGGAGATGACCTCTAAATCATTGAAACCAACTACTAAAAAGTAGATTGGGGGACAAAAAACCCCTATGATGAATCTCCAAGCTGCTAGGAGTGATATCCCACTCCAAGTCACTAGATCCACTAAGAACAATGCGCCCTCCTGAAGAGAAACACACCCTCTCTAGAAGATAGAATGAATATGTTGAATAATTCCTTCACACACTACTAAAAAAGGGCACCAGGGTGGTAGATATCACTCTTGGAGTGAGTGCTACTAAATATCTAGCGACCTCTAAGCAAATCAAACCTTCCTTCCTCCAATGGTGTGCCCAACATGTTGGAAACCACTATAATTACGCCCTGCTTCCTCAAACTGCATATGAACTAAATAGAAACTGTAGTAGAATGGCGAGGGAGGAATATTTCACCTCCTTGGCCAAGCTTGGATCAATAACAAGAGAATATTTCAATCCCTTGTTGATCTCTAGGTTTTATTTAGTCAAAACCCTCAAAACCCCTAAGTATCATGGGCTCTCTAGCAAGAAGCCAGACATCAAAATGAAAATCAACATAATGAGAGAATAGAAGCCCCTATCTCTCTTTTATCCCATGTTCATATTTTCTCTCCAAGGGACTTTTACTTTATTTTTAATATTCTTTAATAAAATCACTTTATTAATCAATTAACCTTTTGTCCTCTAAAAAGTGATTTATTTGTCCTTATGGCTTCTTCGACCACTGAAAGTCACTTCTCATTATCTTATCCTGTAGTGCTCTTCCTCCCGATTCTGATGAGCTATTACAATAAGAGGTTTCTCCAATTATTATGCCCAAAATGACCTCCTTAGTGAATTTAATTAAAATATGCTTCATAATAACTCAAAATTACGAAAATCGTCGAAATGGAACGAAACCAAAGAAAAGATGTGCCGAATGGACCTCGATGATGAAATATGATGAACGATGTAATTCAGGCCCAATAAAACCCCTCAATATATCCTGATCTCACTATCAGCCCCATCTGGATACTCTGGTAGGCAACCCACTATGTAACATAGAAACATAAAAAGATGGGGATATTACAGTCCTCCCTGCTTGAATATTGCTTGTCCTCAAGAAATAACTGAATTAATCTATATATCATGCCAGGATCCCATATCCACTTGTGTGACATGTAGTATTCTCCCCTCAAGTCATGGCCCCTCCAAGTTCTCATCATACATGACACCCAAATGCCCCTAATGAGTAGAATGATCATGTGCAATAGGTCCTCGATCAAATCCTCAAGCAACCACTCCACTCAGATCTCAACTCCACCAAACTATGGACTACCAAGCACTCCAATCCATTGATCCCAAATCAAAATGTGAACTGCAGTTCCCCACACCGTATAATCCCATAAGACCTCAACACCAAGAGTCTCTTGAAAATAACACTTGGCCTCCTCCATAAATGAGTCTGACCTTCATGACCATACCAATCCCAATATGGCCTCCTCCGACTGAACGTTCTGCCTCCAAAGTGAGGTGCTACAAGACCTCAACAAATCACCAAAAAATGACATGCTCCCCTCAAAATCGAAGCTCAATGGAAAATCAAAATGATTTTCCCCTGCAAGGATCCTATCGCCTCCATAAGTCAATGAAATTCCTAGCTCTATAATCCCACGGTCCCATGCTAATATATGAAAGGGACCATCATGTTGACACTGCACTAATCTGATCATGGTTGTTTGCCCAACGTACACATACTGGATCCCCCACTCTTGGAATTTCATGCTAAAATACCTGTAAGGATTGGGCTTGCTATTAAGAATTCGAACCTATAAATGTATCCCTGTGGACCCAAAGTATGTAAATCCACCACCATACTTGATCGCGATTATCAATAGGGATAATTTGTCTCGCCATATAGAATAAATCCCATCAAGCCCTCTCAAGAAAATCCAAGAGTAAAGTATGTCGCTCTCTAACACAACCCGAACCATCATAAGGTGAACCAAACTTCCGACCAAATGGATTCCCGAATCCCATGACAAATTTGGAAATTCATCACTTCCAATCCCCACTAATTGTTGTTGTGCCACACTGACAACTGTCGAAGACCCTCTAGGCCAATCTATTGTCCCCCCATCCTCATCCCAATGAGAATCTGAACCTTTATCAACCTAAGAGATATCCCCTGCCCCACGACTGAATATACTCTCCATCATGCCCAAGGCTTCATCTGTCTGTCTCTGGTGATCCTCCCCTATCCTGTTGTATGTAATAAATTCACTCCTGTCAATAGGTCCCTGTGTTAGAATATAAGTGGATGTGCTCATTTTACCATTGACAATACCCTTGTCACCCAACCATAGGCCGAAGCCACCCTCCAAGCACCTTAACCTTGACAGAGAATCATTCCGGAAGCAAACCCTAGGCTAGATAACCAAACAAAGGGTAGCACACCTTTCTCTAAGGATAGCGCACCAACAAGAGCTAATCAGATAGTCCAAACCCTAGCCAAGAGATTGTCCAATCCAAACGTGATCTGCTAGCTGTTGCAGCTACAATGGCAGCTCTCCTCAAACCTGCGCATAAGACCGGGCATTGCAGTGCACACAAGACTGGGCACTACAATTCTGATACTGCCTTCCAGAATGAGAAACGGCCTCCTATATTTATACTAATTCTAGATAACTACTTGGGCCGAATTCTCATTCTGGGTATCTATCTGTTCAATATATATTATTATTTATGGCCGATTTCTTCTCTTGGAGGATAATAACCTAATATAAATTATCTTCTTGAGCCGACAAGTCTTCTAGGGTTATTAGCCAACTCATTAGGGTTTCTTCTTGCTTCCCAGAGTATTCTATCCTCGTTAGGTTTACACATGGAGGTAAATACCTCCCGCAAATACCATAATATCAACACTCCCTCCTAGCTAGGGAGGTATTACAGGTAATGGTCTTGAGAAAAAAACATACCATTCACCCGGTAGCATCAACATAATTTTATAGACTAGATCATGACTAGATCATGAGAACCATCATCATCATCAGCTTCATCATCTCTCAAAACCATACTCTATCTGAGTAATTAGACATGATGCTCACTCCACAGAGTGATACAAGAGCCATTCTTCTAATCTAGAAGAGTAAATGTTCTGAACCATTTTCTGTCTGGAAAATATCTGTTCATCATTCATCTGGCTGATAATTATTTCTAATAAACTGTTGATAGTCTTCAAGGCAATCAGAACAAAATAGAACACAACTACATCTATCCATAGTAGTACATAACTACAATCCAGTGGTACACTACCACACCAAGTAACACACAAGTACTTGATCAACAACGTATAGTCACAAATAGTGGAACACATCCACCACAGTAGTATACATCTACTGTCATATAGTCTTCATAACAATCATCTGATACCAACATGCATAGAAACAATGTTATGATATAAACTAAATCATCTGGGCCAATATTTTAATCACATTTGTGAGATCTGAAAGAATATCTTCCCTCAGAGTAGAACAATGAGATATCTGGAATATTCTTCTCAATCAAGGAAGAATAATTGTCCTATCTTCTAAACCTGGACCATTCCCCACCCTGGGCCATTCTTCCTACACTAATCAAAGTGCACCCTGGAGAGAATGTATAAACCCTAAGGAATGCCTGTCCTTGATTGCTGAGACTGGACCATTCCCCACCCATGGCCATTCCTCCTACACTAATCAAAGTGCACCCTGGAGAGAATGTATAAACCCTAAGGAATGCCTGTCCCCGATTGCTGAGCCTGGACCATTCCCCACCCTAGACCATTCCTCCTACACTAATCAAAGTGCACCCTGGAGAGAATGTATAAACTCTAAGGAATGACTTTCTGGACCATTTCCTCTATTAACCACAAGAGGAAAAGACTGTCCTGTATCAACCTCCAAAACATACCATTCCTCATGTTAACCACAATGAGAAATCACTATCCGGCGAGGTGGGCTAGTCTTCTTGAGTAACCCTCAAGAAGAGAGACTACCCTAGAACACTTCCCATGTTAACCATAATGGGAAGTCGCTATCTATGATACATCAACAATCTATACCATTTCCCATGTTAACCAAAATGGGAAATCGCTGTCTGTCAGAAATCTCAATCCACTTTTCAATCAGGAAAGCATCTGTCTAAGATGGACTATTTTTAAATCTTGAAAATGAATATCCTCAATAATATTTTCAGCTCTCCCTCCCAACCTGGGAGCCATCTCTTCCTTGTTCAATAACGACGTCGTCTCCATGAGATCCAGCTTGACTACGCAAACTCTTTCATCCTAGATAGAAGCTTTACCAAAATGTATGCTTATCTACTCATCTGTGGATATATGTATTGGAGAACTACTATCTCCTTTCTGGACTTCATCACAGATAATGTAATGCTTGATTTTAAATGTACTTTAGTTTGGAACACTGATTTTCTGTGAAGTCTTCATGTAGCTCTGAACAATAGAGTATATCATTGTTGGAAAACTGGAACATATCCATGTGGCACTTCTTCAGTCATCATGAGATCTGATCTACTGAGTAATCATCTTGATGTTATAGGAAATCTTCACCACGCTTCCGTTGTGCACTGGAGGTTCTCCACCAAGTTATCTTCTTCTATCTGCATACAAGGGTCTCTTTCTGGTATGCCTCAAAGTATTGACAGTGCTCTTCATACACTCTTTATTCAATTTCTCTGGAGAACATTCTTTGCATTCATCTGATGTAGAACTCCAACTCATGGATGTTGTGGATGATATAATGACTCATGTAGAGATAAGTCTAGTTTACTGGAACAAGTAATAATCATAGTATTCTCCCTCCATCTGGGAGAACCCCTAGTTTTGGATCTCACAATACTTTCATTCATAAGTCTTCCATACACTGTTCTTCATCATGACTTTCAGTTCCTCTGCTTGATTTCTTTTATTGAGTTTATATCAGGCTGACAATCTTGTGATTCTTGATACAATGACTGGTTGTTCTGGCTTCTCTTTCTTTCTTGGAATATTCATGTGTTGCTTTAGTTATTTTGTCCACGGAGTTTCTTATAGATTCCATGCCATAAAGATTCCATCATAGGATCACGGATGTGGATGGAAAACCAGGGATACTTTAAGGCTTCTCTTTGAAGAGTGCGTACTATTTTTCATGGATGCTGTCATGGATATATACTTCATCATCTTCAATGGATCATAGGATTAGCTCCCTCCTAATCCTTGATTCATGTATGAGTGCATATAATCGTCTCCCTCCATCTAAAAGATTCCACGCTTCCATCTGCATCCTTATTGTCTTCTACAATATATAATTGGCTCTCTTGTCTAGAAGAGTCCACGCTTCTGTCTTGTTGTCTTCTACAAAACGTCATAAGTCGTTTCCCAATTTCCTCTCGATTGCTGACTTCTTTCTGTCTTTGCTTCTTCTAAGTCTCTTCATGATTGATTTGTCTCATCTTGTAGTAGCTTCCACATGATTTGTATTTCATTGTTTCATGTGTATTATCTAATGATATCCATTCTTATCTTGTTTTTCTTCCATAGGTATAGTTCTTCTTGGAACACGTTATCTTCCAAGAGATAGATATACAAGATATGTATAGAGATGATGCAAACAAGATATGTACAAGAAATAAGAAGAGTTTTGTTACCTTTAGAAGAAGAAGTCTCTTCCATCCTGCTTAGTCTTCTTTGTCGGTTCCTTTTCTTTGGCAAGTGATGCTTCTTGTTTCTCCTTCCTTTTCTTTAGCTTGGGACAATGATTCTTGTAGTGACCATACTTTCAACAGTTGAATCATTTTACTTCTGAAATGTCTTTCTCTTGATTTGGCTTTCTGCTTGAACCAAACTTCCTTTTGTTCTTGAAGTTCTTGACTCTTGCTGTGAAGGCTTGATCATCATACTTGTTTTGGGGTTTCTCTTTTGCACTAATCCTTGATTATTCTTGAAGACAATAAGTCCAAAGTTCTTCAAATGTTGGATACTCCTTTCTTGTGTTCATGCTTGCGGCAAATGCATCCCATGTCTTGGGAAGACCATTGAGTACTATGTTTACCAACTCCTTCTCTGAGATGATCTCTTCAATATCTTGCAGTTGATCTCTTAACTGAGAAATTCTCACAAAGTATGATGTTATGCTATCATCATCATTCATCTTTGTGTCACAGAGCTCATTCTTTAGACTCATTACTTGTCCAATGTTTCTGATTGAGAAGAGGTTTGTTATGGTATCGTACATCTTCTTCGATGAGTCAAGATGGGAGATGTAGGGTATCAAGTGGTATTTTATGGATTCCACTATGATACTCATAGAATTAATGTCATCGTATTTGAACTTCTCCATAGCTGCAACATTCTGTGGTTCCTTCTCTTTCCCTTCTTCAAACTCCGGTTGCACGATATTTCATTTCATGATATCCAACACTTTATTCTTGGCAAGGATGAGGTCAATCCTTGTCTTCCGCACTCTGAAGTTAGAGGCTCCATCTAACTTGTTCTCTGACTTCATAGAATAAGTCATGGCTTCTTTGACTTGGTCAAACCCTAGATTTGACCACAAACTCAAATTTCACATCTTGTCTTGATGAGAGTATCAGGAGATGCACTAGGCTAGAGCATACTGATATATCCAGAGATTAGGTCAATCCATTCACTTAAGGTGCCTCAACAAGAGGATTAGGGTTTCTGCAACTACTCCTGCTAGTAACCCTAGCGACAGTGTCTTGGAAGCTGCTTCTACTAGTAACCCTAGCGATAGTTCCTTAGCGAGCTCAATATCCCAACAACTATGTTTCCTTATAGCATTTAGATTGAATGAAGGAGGTGTGGGCCCATAACCTATTAGAATATAAGTGGATGTGCTCCTTTTACCATTGACAATACCCTTGTCACCCAAACATAGGCCAAAGCCACCCTCTGAGCACCTTAACCTTGACAGAGAATCATTCCGGAAGAAAACCATAGGATAGATAGCCAAACAAAGGGTAGTGCACCTTTCCCCAAGGATAGCGCACCAACAAGAGCTGATCAGATAGTCCAAACCCTATCCAAGAGATATTCCAGGACAAACGTGATCTGCTAGCTGCAACAGCTGCAATGATAACTCTCCTCAAACCTGCGCACAAGACTGGGCACTGAAATTCTGAGATTTCCTGCCAGAATGAGAACTGGCCTCCTGTATTTATACTAATTCTGGCTAACTGCCTGGGCTGACTTCTCATTCTGGGTTTCTATCTATTCAATATATATTATTATTTCTGGCCGACTTCTTCTCTTGGAGGCTAATAACCTAATATAAATTATCTTCTTGAGCCGACAAGTCTTCTAGGGTTATTAACCAACTCATTAGGGTTTCTTATTGCTTCCTGGAGTATTCTATCCTCATCAGGTTTACATGTGGAAGTAAATACCTCCCACAGCTACCATAATATCAACACCCTGCCTACCAACTCTCCATGTCTCATGCCATTGTCTATCTCCCCCTATGATGCTGTCAATGATGAAAGTATGAGGAAAGGATAACAAAAATAATTGCAACTATTTGTAGGACCAGGAAGTATCATATGATTTGGTCAATCCCAAGGACTTGACCAAAAGCTCATCCATCGACATCCAAGGTGAATAGTCCCTTGGATTCCACACTAATATCATGTCCTCATCTACAACGATAGGTAACTCATCACTCATATGACTGCTGCTATAGAGAATGTGGTTTCCATGGTCCACCAAGTATGTCTCCTCCCTACAATCCAATGCGTCCCCCTGAATCCCATTGTACACCTCTGCATGCCCCTGTGAACTACCTCTCATCATCGTATGCCCCTGTATACTCATGTAAGCTCCTGTATCCTCCTAGATCATCAGGTATCCAAGGTGTACTACTGGGTCAACCTCTACATGGATGTCATCCAATCTTGGAACCCTCATGGATGTGTCCTCATAACTACCCCTGGCTTTGGAATGCCCCGGTGTATGTGTATGACCAACTATTTCAGAACCCCTCATGAAGGGTGACCTATGTGACACCTGGACATATTCCAAAATATTTGGGTCATTTCTCTCGATAACCATCAATGATCCTGGGTATCCCTCACACACCTCCATCATCTAGCGCTCCTCTACCAAACCACCAAAATCCTCTAGCGAAGTAACTGAAGAAAACATCCGACTCTCAGTTGAGATAGATGTAGTGGATCCCTGACTAGTCTCCTCAAGGAGCTCCTCTAATATGGACTTTGATTCCTGAAGGGCTCTTTGTGGACCTTCCAAGAATCCCTGTGTGCTCACCAACTCATGAGTGAGGTTGTCCACCTCAACCTCCTTCTCCCTCAGTGCCTTGTGATACATCTCACCAACCTCCAAGAGGTAATATCTATCTATAAGTAGATTTCGGTAGTCGTCCCTCATCACAATCACTCTCTCCCTTAGTTTCTAGAAATTATCAAGGGAAAGCTCCCCATCCAAACTAGCATGTGCCATAGAGGCCCTCCTACAATATCTTGCTACCAAAGCGTGTGTATCATCCATGTGTCTATTGATTTCCATGATCATGTCCTCACAGAGTCTCAACTGTCCTGTCAAGTGTCGTGACTCTTGATCACAATCCTACCGAGGTGCTACCTCATGACTCTCATTGCTAATGTTGATAGTAGAATCCCCAACAACACATTCCTCAAGAGATAAGGCACTGAACTTCCCATTGTCCTTTGTGCTACTGAGTCCTCCTGTATGCCACTGTACACCATCACCAACTGCTACCTCCATATGAGTCAGATTGTATCATGTATGTGCAGGAATATCCTCCTGTGCACTCACTCTACTAATGTCATCTGCACCTAGATCCCATACCGATGTGTCCAGACATGATATATGGTCATTCCGACCAACACGAAAAATATCCTCGTCACTGCAGGCTAGTCTCGGAGTAAGTGTCCCATCAATATGTTGATCTCCTCAACCTGATCTATCAATGGAATATCCAAATTAGGTGACTCACTCTCCTCATATTGATAGGTATGTATATAGACAAATGGCTCCAAGTCATGCCTCTCCACCTGGGTCTGCAGATCCATATGTCGCTTGTGTTCAAGTACTACCCAAGGATCCTCTACCAAATCTGGAATGTCACTGATATCCTCATGTGTCATATCTATCATAAGTGACTGGGAAGATAAGGAGTGTGTCATGCTCAACTCCATAGGAATCTCCTCATCACCAATTCAAGGATCCCTATAATTCATGTCATGTCCCAACGGTGGGTCATATAACCTCTGAATGTCATCATGCCTACGTGCGAATACAACTGGATCCTCACAAGCACCCTGGTCATAAATCTATCCATCAATTGCATAAGAGTCTTGGGATTGCTCTAACAAGGCATCTAAGGCATCATCCTCATACATATCCTCCTCATCACTATCTTAGTGCACCTCAATGCAATGCAGTCTCCCTTTACCCATGCCTCTGTGATCTGGCTCCCAATGTTCTTTACAACTATAGAAAAGTTCCCTGCTAGCGTGTGGTGATGTATCTACCTCCTTGACTGCTTTGGCTCTATTTTCCTTTGTTATGTTGCTCCAATAATTGATCTCTTCCTTCTTTTTTTCCCATAATGCGACCTCATCTTTGCTCCACCTAGGATTTTTGATGGATACAAACTATTGGAATGTTACTTGAGACCTGGATGTCTCACTAAGGGCTTGATATTCCTAATCACAATATATGATCTCCTCTGCAAAATACATTTCTCCTCTAGATCATCAATGTTTATCACAAGTTGGCGAAGGACTTTCTCTCTGATACCACTTTAATGTTCCCAAAGAAATTTGCTTGGAACATGTTAAGTTTTAGTGTTTTCTGGTTGTGGTATTTTGTCAAATAGTTTTCTAATTTTAGTCTTCTTGAGTTGCATTGGGGTTTATGATGATGAATTATATTGTGTTTGTATCAAGTAAATGATATATATATAGTAATGGTATATAATCAACAATATGCAATACAAGTAACATAAGAAATAGCCACAAATACCTCAGATATGATTTTATTTAGTAAATATGCTAACCTCCTTACAATAATAGAGCAGATCTGGATCATAGATAGAAGAATAATATGCGGCTGATAATGCCTCCAAAATACAATAGAAGATGAAGATACAGGCTTCCAAAATCCTCCCCACGTTGAATACCAAAGATATATAAGATCCAACTCTTTCCCTTAGTTGTAGATGATGTCTTCTCTAGCACAATGCACCCTCACTGGCTGTAGCAAGCCAAGAATTCAACCTCCAAGGAGATGACCTATACATCACTAAAATCGACTCAAAAAAGTAGATCGGGGGATAGAAAACCCCTATGATGAATCTCCAAGCCGCCGGGAGTGATATCCCACTCCAAGTCACTAGATCCACTAAGAACAGTGCACCCTCCTGAAGAGAAACATGCTCCCTCTGGAAGATAGAATGAATCTGCTGAAGAATGCCCTCACACACTGTTGCAAAAGGGAGATAGGGTGGTAGCTATCACTCTTTGAGTGAGTGCTACTGAAGATAAAAACACCTAAGCAAATTGAACCCTCCTTTCTCCAATGGTGTGCTCAACCTATTGGAAACCAATATAATTGCACCCTGCTTCCTCAAACTACCTCTGAATTGAATAAAAATTGTAGTAGAATGGTGAAGGAGCAATATTTCACCTCCTTGGCCAATCTTGGATCAAGAACATGAAAATATTTCACTCCCTTGTTGATATCTAGGGTTTATTCAGTCAAAACCCTCAAAATCCCCAAGATTCATGGGCTCTCCAGCACAAAGCTAGACATCAAAATGACAATCAACATAATGAGAGAATAGAAGTCCCTATCTCTCTTTTACCCCCCATGTTCATCTTTTCTCTCCAAGTGAATTTTACTTTATTTTTAATATTTCTTAATAAAATCACTTTATTAATTAATTAACCTTTTGTCCTCTAAAAAATGATTTATTTGTCCTTATGGCTTCTCCGACCATTGAAAGTCACTTCTCATCATCTTATCCTGTAGTGCTCTTCCTCTCAATTCCGATGAGATATTACATTAAGAGGTTTCTCCAAGTATTATGCCCAAAATGACTTCCTTAGTGAATTTAATTAAAATATGCTCCATAATAACTTGAAATTACGAAAATCCTTGGAATGCAACGAAACCAAAGAAAAGTTGTGCGAAATGGATCTGTTGATGGGTCCTAAATCCCTTTAGTTCAACAATAGGAACCAAACCTGCCACCGAGGCCCAATTAGACTCTGCAGCATTTAATGGTGGAATGGTTCTCCAGATCTTGCGATCCAGCCAATTAATCGATGGGCTTTACATTTTCTTGTGAAGGTGTCTCCTTCAGTTTGGACTTTCTCTTTTTGTATTTTCTCTTAGGTGGGACAAATATAAGATTGTAAGCTAGTATAAACCAATTTGGCAACAAAAGGGGAAAAGGTTCTAAAATACTGGAGAAGAGGCCGAGCTTGGGATAACCCGCTACTAAAGCATGCAGACGACAATTCTATACCACATGCCTAGTACTAATACATTAACCATGTGAGCATCCAATTATTGTATGAGATACTAATTATTAGAAAGAAAACACATATGCGATAAGATAATGGCAAGCAAAATAATTCACCTACACTAGTCATCCATCACATAATAACACGATGATTCATCTTCATCATAAAGAAAAGAACAACAAAACATTGCACCAGATAACTTGACAATAGATTTAATTGCTCTTACTCATTACATCATCTGTTCTTGAAACAAGAAAGGAAATAGTTCTTCTCCACGTCCAATCACACATGCAGTTTGATGAAAATATAACTTTGTCTCTTGTCCAGAAGGACTTCTCAATTAAAGCTAGCTCGAAAATAGTTCTTAACAAACCAAAAAAGAGTTTCTTGCAACGACCATCGACCTCTAACTAATTGGTCGATGCTCTTATTTATAACATAAAATTCAACTGAAAATAACAGCTAAGTGTAGATAAGTAAACATAATTCGCCACATGTAGATTCTAACAGTCAACTCAAGATATCACTTGAAAGGGTGACTTTTCTCATACTCCGACCAACTGATGAACAACTCCTCGTAGGTTTGGATGTATGGAAAAATATGTTGTTCCATCAGGAGTGTGTAAAATTCTCTGATATCCACTGCATGCATCCGATACTTGATCAGACTAACACTTAAATGATGAAGCACAGCTTGAGCACTGATCAGATGTTTCAGAAATTGTTGTACCTATCCTGGCACTGTGTCGGTCACCTTTGCTAGTCTTTTGGACCATGAAGAATCTTGCTTGGCGTGCGATTCGACAATGTCGTGCAAAGTTGATGAAATCGTCGGGTGTGTCTAACTCGGGTCTTTCATCATCTGATTGATCTTAACCCAGTGTCTTTTGCACTCGACCCATTTCCTTTGAATTTCATGGTGTGGTTCCCGAGACATTTTGGCCCAATAATCGACTGATATTTTTATGCGTTCAAGACTGTTTTTGCTCAAAACCCGGATGACGTGTTCTTCTTTTTTTTCGGCCCTACTGGATTGCTGCAATGTAGTCAATTATTTCTGCGGCTTGATGCTCTTTCTTGTACCATCCTTCCATATCCTTGCACATTGCAAGTGCCATGAGAGTATTCTCCTAGAGTTCAACTATTCTTGTGATAAATAAGTGCCACTCATTTGTGAACTTGCTATAGGCCTCTTGGAACTCGCTCCTTAAATATATTGCAGCTTGCGCATCGTCCTAATAATACTTAGCCAAATGGCGCAAATGTTCCAGTTATTTTAGGGCAATGAACAATTCCTTTTCATCCCTTTTTGCTCTATATAGGGCGGTGTCCAAGATCGCTCTCCCTACGCCAATAAGTTCAGATGTTCTGGCGTTTTCTGTGTTTATCAAATCTTCCTTTGTACTGGTAAGGATGGAGGGATCCAATGTAATCCTCCTTTTCTTGGTGGTCCGTTGGAAAATATCCTTCCTCTTTCGATCATTGGCGATCACATATATGTCTGCTACCTTGTCCATAGATTTGGGAATCTGCTGATCACCCCATGTAAGTGTGTTTCCCAGACTTCCGGTGGTCTATATTTGTTCAAGATCAGGTTCTTGAACTTCCTCATTGTGATCTGAAGGCCCAACCTCCGCCTGTCACTTGTCGAGATATGAGTATCAAGAGAAATAGAGGCATCGAGAGTAGACTCGATACTTACTTGTTCATCGGCCGTTGAAACACCGATTTCCTTTCGTGGGGATCTTTCCTTTGGAACGTTTGGTTCTGACTTGTCCTCTGGATTGTCTTCTTGGGTCTCCGACGCATCGGGATTTTCCATGTCGAGGCCAGTCTTGACTTATTTTTCTTTCTGTGGGACCTCCTAGGTTTGGACTTCGGGAAAAAGAGAAGATTTCTTCTCGGGTCCCTTTTCTTCTTCGATATGCACAGGGGTCCCAATAGATACCTCCGGGCTCTCATCATCATCATAAATATTTACCAACTCACTCAAGGGATTGGGCGTGCTTGTTTCTACTGATACCCGGACTGTTTCTGGCTGACTCGCCACACCTGTCGGCGACCCATCCGACGGTGTTGTGAATTCAAGGGCATTAGACTCGACAGTTTCATCAACATCTATAAATTCAGGACCGCTTGTGCCCACCTAGATTCTCTCTGGGTTATCGACAGGTGATCCCGTCGTTTCTGATAGGTGTGGGTCAACTTGTAACTGATCAAACACCTGTTGTTCCTGTTCTAACATGAGAAGTCCCCTTTCTTGCGCATCTTGTACCAAATGGATATCTCTTCCTTTCACTTGGGTTATCAAGGGGGATTCGGCTGCTTCGGGCGCTATCCTTTCTTCTCTATCCCTTAGGATTCCTTGAATCAACTTTTCCAGGATTGTCGCTTGCTCATCTAGGATCATGGCCTTGAATCTGGCCGCCTTAGGGTCAACCATCCTTTCCATTACCTAATCCGAGTTTTGAGAATTTTCGGTGAAGATCTCATCTTCAAACCTGTCATGGGCGTATGGCCAACAGGATGATACTTGTGATGTGTGCTTCAGGACCAGACCTTTTGGGTTGTTCTTGTGAAAATGACTAGTCTGGAATCAAATATCCAATTGGCTTAACCCTTCTTTCTTGGCTTTTGCGATGTCTTTTACCAGGTAGAAACCTATGTGAAATCCATAAGGTATGAATGCTCGCTTCTTATATTTTACCAAAGTAGCATTGTAACCTTGCAGGATGGTCTGATAACAGATTTCCCCTACTACTAGTCGATCGGGGACATACACAGGTAACAAGTGTGGTGCACCGGTGGCCCCGAAAACCTTGAAGTAGGTATCACACTTATCCAGATACCAATGGAAATTTTTTTATATAATCTTTTTGGCCGCATTTGACAGCCTTGGGCACTCTTTATTGAACAACAAAAAATGAATACGTGCGATAAATTGATCGCAAATGAGAGAGTAGGATTTCTTGTACCTGTTCTCCCACAAGATGCCAAAATATACATGGACCGGGAGTTATAAGGCGAGCCAGCTCAGGTTCATTCCAACAAAGGAATTTCTAGCACAATTGACATCCTATAGATAAGAAGCCATGTAGAAGTATGGGGTTTCTCCCTCTTTCGGCGTATGAGCCTGTCGTATGCAAGTTTTCATCTGTTTGGAGATAATGACACCCCAATTAAAACCTATTCCGGAAATGAATACAGTATAATCTAGAGGCATCCAAACCTCTGAAAACCTGGATCAATCTTTCTCCCCATGCAACCGATAGAGGAGGACCATTAGATAGATATGCGACTCCCTTAAGTTGGTCATCGGGTACCGACTAGAGGTCCAATTGGTGAACCTTTTATCCTCTCTCCACCACGAAGCCATCACCTTGCTGGTGTCATGTTTCTCATAGAATCTTAAAACAAAATTGGTGTTTAGCCGCTCCTCCGACTCTCTGAGCTTGTAGTAATTCTGAGCCTCCACTGGAAGGAAAACCCCGACACACTCGCCATTGTCATCATTAATCAAACATCTTTGTGTGTCAGTGTGATTTAGAAGACACTTTAGGAGTTCTATGCATGGGAATACTAGATTTCTTCTCGCTATCATGTACAGATATGCCTTTTGAACGCCCGAGAGGAGTTCATCGTCGAGTTTTCTTATATCGGGATTGTTGTGCGGGGTATATTCAGGGAATTCTCCCCGCTTGATTTTCTGGAAAATTTCACCCTAGTGCGGGGGTATTGTTTTTGTCCCTATGCTTGCTTCTGTGTCTTTGAAGGCTAGGGGCTGAATGAAAACCTTCTTGGTGGATGTCTTGATGATGAGCACCGAATTTGGAGTGAATTCCAATTGTTTCGTGATCGCCGGGGAAGAACCTTCTCCACCTTTGGTTCCTTTATCTTCGACGCTCTTAGATATTTCCTGGTGTTTGGTTTTCTTAGAGGCATTGTTGCAAATGAAACAATCCTTTAAGGCTGGTATATAGAGAAATATTGGATCATAATGTATATATGATGTAAAACACACAACAAAATCCAAACTATCACATAACTGTAGTGCTTGTTAAACTCTGTGGTTTAATACTCACGGGATATCAGATACTTCTTCTAAATTGATCGCCTCGCTCCTCTGTGTGACCTGAACTTATTTGTATGCATAATAACCTTGTTTATAATGGAAATATATTACCAATCGTATCAATCAATTAATTCGGATGATGAATGAAATTCAAATAAATATATCGTTGAATATCTACAATTTAATTCATCATGGGTCGATGGGGGAGGCACGGAGGGTGATGTGTTGTATCGATAGGTTCAAGCAATCCTTTTGATTCGTGCACGAATTAGCAACTAATGCAAGATTTTGGAATTGATTAGCCCTTGAAATGCGTCGTATCTAGCGTTAAAACGTCTCATTGTGTTGCTTTCCAAGTGGGTAGGTTAGGGATCGACAATGCATGGTGAACATTTCAATGGCAAATTCCTATTTAGAATATCCGACGTCGATTGGTTTCATCGTACATATTTGACGTGGAAAAACTGACTCGGGGTCTGAATCGAGCCTCGGGAAGTGTTAATGACTCAAGGGAAAACTCGATCATATGTTTAACCAATTTGAAAATGACACGTGATAGGTGGGGGGAAGATGGTTTGATCGTGTATCCTAATTTGAGTCGGGGTTTTCAACAAGATGCATGTGTAAAAATAGACCTAGGACTTTCAATGCTAAAAGTATCGGGGTCGGCTATTGGAGAGGGGAATAAATCTATCATGCCCCTTTTATGGACCTACCTTCTCCAAAACTCGTCAATGCCGAGAGTTTCGGGGATCGACTGTCGACGCTTCTTTTATTCCTTCGTAAGTGCTTACTCTTTCAACCTTTTTTCGATGCCGAGAGGATTGATCATCAATGATATCCTTGGTGAAGCTCGTCGCGAAAGAAAACTCCCATCTGCCGGCTCCAACGAAGATCAACATTAGGCTACCTTAGTTCTCTCGAGTGATTTCTTTTCATGCTTAATCGTTTTCAATGCTGAATTTCTTAAATGCGTCGGGAAAGAGTCTTGACTGTCGATTCTTTAACTAAATGTTAGTCTTTTAATTTATGGATTTTCGCATGCTCAAACAAACTTTGAGAGTCTTAAATGATAAGAAAAGGAAAAATTTTCATATTGAAGTCGAAATAGACAGTGCAAAAGAATCAAGTGGTACCCAAAAAGTAAAATTTGACATAGGATTTTTAGGGTGTGTTGAGTGCTCAACAAATGGTGATTTATTGGGCGAAATAAAAATCTTTGTTCCTCCTTCATGTTTGTCTGATACGAAATCTGGTGGAGAACCTTACTGGCTTCAAATCAGAGCTTCATTTACCCTTGCATTTGAAATTCTTCGGTTGATGCTTCCATGTCTGTCTATGGGGTTTTCCACCTTTATTCCTCCTTCGTTTCCTGTAATCCCGACTCATGCCTCTTTTGACAAAATCTAGGAAAGTATTCACTGGACTAAAGCCTTTAATTACCTTTAATACTTGCTACGGTGTTGGTTTTCTGCCTGTGAGTGTCCATAGCCCCGACAGAGTCACCCCGACATCACAGACCTTGCTCCGCTGCCAACGAGCGTCCATAGCCCAAGAAAAGATATCTGCATATCCTCTCCCACTGTTCACTCATTTAGTATAGTTAACTTTGATTTCAACAGAATTCCCTAAGCAAGTGGGAGAGGATGATGTCTATTTAATTTGCAAAGTGAGATGGTTTAAGGTGAATACTTTGCTAGCTTTATCTTCGGGGTTCATGTAGTCCTTTTCAGCTTCCCAGTTTTCCCTTAAGGTTTCACCAGACCACCGGGTAGACCTTTTTGCATTTCTCGAGAGTTGTTCATCTGCACGGGTTAGATAGAGGACTCTTCAAAGAAACCATAGGTTCCTCGACACTTCTTATGTTGTATGTGAGCAATGAGTTAGGAACTGAGTTCGCTATGTCGCATGATTTGAGGTCAAACATTGTCTTGCTAAACACAACCTTCAAAAGTGCGGAAATCAAAACAACAAGATAAAATAAAAAATAAAAGTAATTCGAAATCAACCTAGCTAAAACAACTCACGAAATACGCACACAAAACATAAAACTCAAAAATAATTTAATTTTTTTTTTAATGGAAATATTGTTTTAGGGCTTGGCCATTTACTGGGACAACGTCAGGTACCCCCTCATATTTTGTAACCGACAAGTACCTGCCCCAATATTTTCAGCAACTTGGAAAGGCCCAAACCATAGATTCTGAAACTTAGAGTGTTTGCCTTTAGGCTCATTTGCTCTGTTCCATTTTAGGACCAAGTCCCGTACTTCAAAATTCTTCTCTTTAGCCTTATGCTTGTCATACCATATTTTAATGATCTGCTAGTGGGCCATGAACTTTGATTTAGCCTTTTTCCTTTCTTCCTCTAGCATGAGAAGAGTGTCAATTCTTTGTTGTATGGCTGATGAAGGCTATCCTTCAGAATCTTGGGCTAGTTGAAGAGATGGGAGATAAAGCTCGTTCAGGAGAATGGCTTCCTGCCCGTACACCAGAAAGTATGGGGAAATTCCTATATATTCCTTGGATGTGACTCTATCAGCCCATAGAGCATTATGGAGTAGAGTATGCCAATTCCTTTGGTTGTCTGCAATCGTCTTCTTTAAAATTCTCACTAGGTTCTTATTGTTTTATTCTGCCACCTCGTTTCTGTGTGCATAATAATTTGCAGAGTACCTAATTATGTTTCCTTTGTCCAGAGTAAACTATGTCAATAGTGTGGAAGAAAAATAAGTTGCATTATCAAAAACCATGATAGAAGGGACCCCAAACCTTGTGATCAACTGTTGTTCTATGAATTGGATTACCACCTTCTCGTTTACATGGGTTAGAGGGATGGAGTCTGCCCATTTCGTGAAATAATTGGTGGTAGTAAGTATATACTTATGCTATTTTGAAGAAATGGGTGTAATTTCTCCTATGATATCTAACCCCCATTGCTAAAAATGCCTAGAGACAGTCACTGGTTGGAGTGGGACTGCCGCTCTCTTCTCCCTCCCAACGCTTATTTGACAGGTTTTGCAGTTTCTAGCGTAAGTGTGAGCGCCTTTGAACAAGGTAGGCCAATAATAACCAACTCTCAGTATCTTATGAGCGATGGTGTTTCCTACAAAATTTCCACCGGTAGGGCCATCACGGAGCTCCTTTAGAACTTTGTTTTCATCTTCACGTTCAAGACATCTCAATAGTACCCATCATAATTAACCTAGAAGAGTACCGAATTTATGAGGTGATATTGTGCAGATTTTAACATGAGAGCTCTCCCTTCCCTAGGGTTGAGATTTTCTGGACAAGTCCCATGGTGTAGGAGATAAGTTAGCTTCCCATACCAAGACTCTTGTCCTGGGGAGATGTATGAAACTTCGCCAAACTATAGTTCCATTTCATTCTCCCACCCAAAATATTCATTTACTTGGTCCTGGGCTTCGGAAACGAGTTTTTATAACCCTTTCCCTTTAACTAGTTTGGTAGGTTTTATATCTTGATAAAATTATTGGACTATTTCCATCCAGTTCCCTCTTCTTTCCCCCATCGTCTATTGAGTGAACAAGGATGGACCATAGGGTGAGGCACGATTACTTTGGTGTGGTTCTTGAGGATGTAAGACCTGAAGTGTTTTATTGCTTTATAAACTACATAAGCCTGTTTATCTATGGCAGGATAATTTAGTTTGCCTCTTTGGAGGTTAGTACTCATGAACGACACTGGGGCCTCATTGTTTTCATCATTCTTCTGAGTCAATACTGCAACTAACGATTGGTCGGAGGCGAAAGTATAGATGAATAAATCTATATTGAAATTGGGACTTCGTAACACGGGGGATTAAGATATAGCAGTTTTGATGTTGTTGAAAGTGTCCTTCCATTCATCATCCCACTTAAATTCGACATCTTTACGAATCATCTTTTGTAAGGGTTTGATAGTTTCCACAAAATCGGGAGTGAATTTCCTCACAAAATTGATTTGTCGGAAAAAAAACTGTATAACTTTCTTGTTGTGAGACAACGAGAGTTGAGCTATGGCCTTAATCCTTTTTGGGTCTATGCGAATGCCTGCTTTAGATATAATGTGGCCTAGGAACTTACCTTCCTCGACGCCAAAAATAGTTTTCGTAGGATTTAAGGATATACTGTATTTCCTACACCTTTCGAAAATTTGAGTTAAGTGTTGGATGTGCTCTTCTCTGTTCTTTGAATACACAATCACGTCGTCCAGATATACTACCACACACTTGTTGATTAGTCCCTGAAATTATACGTCCATGGCCCTTTGGAAGGTTTCCCCTGCATTGATTAACCCAAAAGACATGCGTTTATAAGCGAAGGTTCCCCACTTGGTTTGGAAGGTAGTTTTCAAATGATCTTCCTCTGAAACCAGGACTTGGTTGTAACCTGAGAAACCGTCTAGTAGAGAGAATATCTCCGAACCAGACACAGTCTGCAGGACTTGCTCCATTGGCGGGACTGGGTAATTGTCCTTTTCTGAAGCTCTGTTGAGGTTCCTAAAATCTACGCATAAGCAGCTTTCTCTAGACTTTTTCCTCACAGGAACCATATTTTCTACCCATGCGGAATGCCTAACCTGGAAGATGATTTTGGCATCTAAAATTTTCTTCAATTATTGATACATGAGAGGTTCCAGGGATGCATGATACTTTCATAGCTTCTGTTGGAAGGGTTTCACTTCGGGTCTTAACATGATAGCGTGTTGAATGATGCAGACATCATAAGTTTTTAGATATCGATAGGACCATGCAAAGACATCTTGATATTTTCTGAACAATTTGAGATAAGCCTTCCTTTCCTCCTTAGATATAGTCATTCCAATATTCACATTATTTGGGTTTTTCGAGGTTCCAAGATTTATAGTTTCATGCAGGGGATAGGAGCTACCAGTCTTTGCATTTTTAGGCCCCTTAAACCGTTCCTTCAGGTCAAAAAGATTATCCAAGTTAGCTATCCATTTCGGGATTATGTGAGAATTTGATTTGTCAATAGGTTGACCTTTCCGAGGATCAGTTTCTGTTGATTTTTCCTGGAATACTTCATCGTCAATAGCTAAGTCTTTGAAATTATCTTGGTTAGTCATAAAGTTTACAATCTGCTCATCCCCTTCAAATACTTTTCAATTAGAAATATTGTTGGGCACCGATGGTTTGTAGAGTAGTTCCACAGTGATCCAGGAAGCTTCATAATCTTCTAGAGGTGATAACCTCAAAGAATCTGTGGCTAGGGAATCAACAAGGATATTATTTTCTATGGGGATCGTGGTGATATTGAAATCTTCAGAATGCTCTATTAACCTATTGACTTCCTACTGATAATTCTTTAGGTGTGTGGAATTGCAATGTACAATATTCCTTGTCTAACGATAATCTCCGAGTCTCTGAAAACCTTCAATTCTTTGATGTTTAAGTCTATGGATTTCTTTAACCCTTGTACTAGAGCTTCATACTCAATGATGTTATTTATGCATTCAAATTCTAGTCTATAGGACAGGAAATGACATTTACCTTTTGGATCAACGAGGATGCACCCTACCTCTGATCCTTCCTGTGATTTAGATCCATCAAAATATATGGTCCAAATTTTTGAGAGAAAGTTAACCATTTCTTCTTTCTTATTACTTTCTTGCCCTCCTATCTTTTGTCCGGCAATTCCTAGCATAGGTTCTTGACAGAGGAGGGTTTCCTCTATCGGTATTGGCGATTTCTCTTGAAAAACCATTTTGGAGTTATGAGTGAGAGGGACATTAGATGGAAGAGGGGAGAATTTCCTGAAATAGGAATCGTAGGAATAATTTCCTAGCACGGGGAAATCTGTCGACGAGGGTTTGTTCAGGGTTTCTAGATCAGTGACCGTATGTTTCAGGTATCTCTCCCTATCGATTCTGATCATATTCTTGTATCCCTTTAGTGGTAGCCAAAGGTGTGCCCATTCTGTACTAAAGTACCCGTTTAACTTCTCAGACCAATATCGACTAATAATAGCCCATAGAGTACACCCTGCTACGGTGAAGTTGATTGCTTCCAGGAGCCCCTCTTCTAAATCCACTTCTACACAGATACGAGCGCAAGAGTACTGATCCTTTCTTGCAGCGTGGTCTATGTATT
>JZKD02S0096574.1:202628-249734 GCA_000966675.3 Picea glauca | reverse complement strand
ACCATTCTAGCGAGTCTTTCACTCTGTATTTTTACAGTCTCTGTACATTTATTTCATTAATATAAATCATGTATTACTGTATATCTGTGTTTATGGTTGCATCTCTGATACATTTCTGTTATATTATTGAATATATGCGATATCTCTGTGCATTTCTTTATTATATCTCCGCTCTCATTTCATGCCGAAAATAATCCGGATCAATGTCGCGCAAGTCGACGAAATCGTCGGGTGTGCCGAACTCGGGCAGTCCAATTTATTTCATCCCCTGATTGATCTTAACCCACTATCTTTCACACTTGACCCATTTCCTTTGAATTTCATGGTGTGGTTCCCGAGACATTTTGGCCCAATAATCGACTGATCTTTTTATGCGTTCAAGACTGTTTTCGCTCAACACTCAGATGCTGTGTTCTTCTTTTTCTTGGCTCTGCTGGACTGCCCACAACATATTCGATTCTTTCTATGGCTTTCTGCACTTTCTCGTACCATCGTTCCATATCCTTGCACGTTGCGAGTGCCATGAGAGTATCCTCCTGGAGTTCAACTATTCTTGCGATAAATAAGTGCCGCTTGTTTTTGAACTTCCTATAGGGATCCTGGAAATCGCTCCTTAAATATATTGCAACATGTGTAGTGTCCTGATAATACTTAACTAGATGATGAAAATGTTCTATTTCTTTTAGGGAAGTGACCAATTCCTTTCCATCCCTTTTTTCTCTATCTAGGGTGGTGTCCGAGATCGCTCTCCCTACGTCGATAAGTTCAGATGTTCTGGCATTTTCTTTGTTTATCAAATCATCCTCTGTAGTGGTAAGGATGGATGGATTCAATGTAATTCTCCTTTTCTTGGTGGTTCGTTGGACAATAGCCTTCCTCTTTTGATCATAGGTGATCACATATATGTTTTCTACCTCGTCCACATGTTTGAGAATCTATTGATCACCCCATGTGAGTGTGTTTCCTAGACTTCCGATAGTGTATATTTGTTCAAGATCGGGTTCTTGAACTTCCTCATTGTGCTCCGAAGGCATAGCCTCTGCCTGTCACTTGTCGAGGATCTGAGTATCGAGCGAAATAGAGGCGTTGAGAGTAGAATTGATACTTACTTGTTCATCAACCGTTGAAACGTCGATTTTCTTTCGTGGGGATCCTTCCTTTGGCTCGTCTGGTTCTAACTTGTCCTCTGGATTGTCCGCTTGGGTCTTCGGTGCATCGGGATTTTTCATGTCAAGGCCAGTCTCGTCTTCTTTTTCTTTTTGTGGGACCTCCTGGGTTTGGACTTCAGGAACATGAGAATATGTCTTCCCAGGTCCCTTTTCTTATTTGATATGCATAGGGGTCTCGAGAGATACCTTTGGGCTCTCATCATCATCATAAATATTTACCAACTCGCTCAAGGGATTGGGTGTGCCTGTTTCTACTGATACCTGGACCGTTTTTGACTGAGTCACCACACCTTCCAGCGACCCAGCCAACAGTGTTGAGAATTCAAGGTCATCGAACTCGACAGTTTCATCAACATATATAAATTCGGGACTGCCTGTGCCCATCTGGATTCTCTCTGGGTTATCAACAGGTGATCCTGTCATTTCTTATAGGTGTGAGTCAACTTGTAATTGATCAAACACCTGCTGTGCCCATTCTAACATGAGAAGTCACCTTTCCAGTGCATCCTGTACCAAATGGATATCTCTGCCTCGTGCTTGGGTTATCATGGGGGCTTCGACTTCTTCAGGCGCTATCCTTTCTTTTTTGGCCCTGGGGATCCCTTCAATCGACTGTTCTAGGACCGTCACTTTCTCATCTAGGCTCATGGCCTTGAACCTGGTCGCCTTAGGATCAACCATCCTCACCATTACTTCATCCTAGTTTCGAGAATTTTCAGTGAAGATCTCATCTTCAAACCTGTCATCAGCGTATGGCTAGGAGGATGATACTTGTTATGTGCGCTTTAGGACCAGACCTTTTGGATCGTTCTTGCGAAAATGGCCAGTCTGGAATTAGAACTCCAATTGGCTTAACCCTTCTTGCTTGGTTTGCACGATGTCTTTTACCATGTAGAAACCTATGTGAAATCCATAAGGTATGAATGCCCACTTCTTATCTTTGACCAGAGTAGCATTGTAACCTTGCAGGATGGTCTGATAATAGATTTCCTCTACTACTAGTCGGTCAGGGACATACATAGGTAACATGTGTGGTTCACCGGTGGCTACGAAAACCCTTATGTAGGTATCACACTCATCTAGGTACCAGTGGCCAAATTTTTATATAATATTTTTGGCCGCATTTGATAGCCTTGTGCACTCTTTCTTGAACAACAAAAAATGAATATGCGTGATAAATTGATCGTAGATGAGAGAGTAGGATTTCTTGTACCTGTTCTCCCACAAGATGCCGAAATATACATGGACTGGGATTTCTGAGGCGTGCCAGCTCAGGTTCATTCTAGCAAAGGCATTTCTCGCACATGTGACATCCAATAGATAAGAAGCCACGTAGAAGGATGAGGTTTCTCCCTCTTTTAGCATCTGAGCCTATCGTATGCAAGTGCTCAGTTGTCTGGATATGATGGCACCCTAGTTAAAACCTATTCCGAAATGACTACAATATAAGCTAGAGGCATCCAAGCCTCTGAAAACCTTGAGCAATCTTTCTTCCCATGCAACCGATAGAGGAGGACCATTAGATAGATATATGACTCCCTTAAGTTGGCCGTCGGGTACCAAACGGAGGTCCGATTGGTGAAATTTTTATCCTCTCTCCACCATGAAGCCATCACCTTGCTAGTGTCTTGTTTCTCATAGAATCTTATAAAAAAATCGATGTTCATCCACTCCTCCAACTCTTTGATCTTGTAGCAATTTTGAACCTCCACTGGAAGGAAAACCCCGACACACTCGCCATTTTCGTCATTCATCAAACATATTTGTGTGTCAGTGTGATTGATAAGCCACTTCAGAAGTTCTATGCAGGGGAATACTGGAGTTCTTCTCGCTACCATGTGCAGATACTCCTTTCGAACATTCAGGACGACTTCATCGTCGAGTTTTCTTATATTGGGATCGTTGTGCGGGGTATATTCAGGGAATTCTTCCCGCTTGATTTTCTGGAAAAGTTCCCCCTAGTGCGGGAGTACTATTTTGGTCCCTATGCTTGCCTCCGTGTCTCCGAAGGCCGGGGGATGATTGAAAACCTTCTTGGTGGATGTATTGATGAAGGGCACCGACTTTGGAGTGAATTCTAATTGTTTCACGACCGCTGGGGAAGAACCTTCTCCCACCTCTGGTTCCTTTAGCTTCACCGTTCTTGGAGATTTCCTGGTGGTTGGTTTTCTTGGAGGCATTGTTCGTGCAAATGAAACAATCCTTTAGGGCCAGTATACAAAGAAACATTTTATCATAATGTATATATGAGGTAAAACACACAACAAAATCTAGACTAGCACATACCTGTAGTGCTTGCTAAACTATGTGGTTTAATACTCATGGGATATGAGAGACTTCTTCCAGATTGCTCGCCTTACTCCTCTGTCTGACCGGAACTTATTTGTGTGCAGAATAATCTTCTTTAGAATGGATCAAAAGAATTTGATGGGAAGATATTACCAATCGTATCAATCAATTAATCCAGGTGATGAGTTGATGGCGGAGGTGTGAAGGGTGTTGTGTTGTATCAGTAGGTTCAAATTGTCCTTTTGATTCACACATGAATTAGAAACTGATGCGATATTTTGGAATTAATTAGCCCTTTAAATGCATTGTATCTAGCATTAAAATGTCCCATCATGTCGCTTTCCAAGTGGGAAGGTCGGGGATCGACAATGCATGGTGAATGTTTCGATGGCAACCTCATGTTTAAAATCTTCGACGCCATTTGGTTTCGTTGTACGAAGTTGACGTGGAAAAACTGACTCAGGGTGTGACTTGGGCCTTGGGAAGTGCTAGTGAATCAAGGGGAAACTCCATCATATGTTTAACTGATTTGGCAACGACACGTGATGGGTGGGGGGCAGATGGTTTGATCGTGTAGCCTAATCGGAGTCGAGGTTTTCAACAATATGCGTGTGTCAAAATAGACCTAGGACTACCGATGCCGAAAGTATCGGGGTCAGCTGTCGAAGGGGGGAATAAATCTGTCACACCTCTTTTATGGACCTACCTTCTCCAAAAATCGTCGATGTCGAGAGTTTCGGGGATCGTCTATCGACACTTCTTTTCTTCCTTCGTTAGCACTTACTCTTTCAGCCTTTTGCTGATGCTGAAAGGATCGGTCATCAGCGATATCCTTGGTGAAGCTCATCACGAAAGAAAAATCCCGTCTGTCGATGTCAACAAAGATCAATGTTCGACTACCTTGGTTCTCTTGAGTGATTTCTTTTCATGCTTAATCCTTTTCGATGCCGAATTTCTTAAGCGTGTCGGGGAAGAGTCTTGATTGTCGATTCTTTAATTAAATGTTAGTCTTTTAAGTTATGGTTTTTCTCATGCTCAAGAAAACTTTGAGAGTCTTAAATGAGAGACAAAAATGATAAGCAAAGGTAACATTTTCATACTAAAGTCAAAATATACAGTGCAAAAGAATCAAGTGGTACCCAAAAAGTAAAATTTGACATAGGATTTTTGGGGTGTGTTGAGTGCTGAACATGATCCTGATGATGAAATATGATGAAAGATGCAAGTCAGGTGCCCAATAAAACCCCTCAATATCTCTTGAGTTCACTATCACCCCCATCTGGCTACTCTGGTAGGTATCCTACTCTGTAACATAGAAAAATCCAAAAATGGGGACATTACAACTTAAATTTTGAAAGAAAAATGCTAGATCCAAGAAATTTCCTTCCTTAAATAAGTGTCTAGCCAAAACCTTAGGGAAGACACAAAAATAATGCAAGTCAACTAAAAAAATGAGTGATTTAAAGAGATCGACTTGGAATATAAATTCAAGTTAACAATTGAGTATTGAAGTGTTAGCTCAATGAAACTTGGAAGTGCAACCTAGTTTTAAAAAATAAAACCCTATTAAACCCTACATTTATTATAACAAAAATTTAAATGGAAAAATAAATGAGATGGCATAAAAAAAAAGTGAAACCTAGTTCTTACCATTGAGCTATGGGGTCTAAGCTATTCCTGACTAGTTGTCTTCTTATATTTGATGTTTTAAGTCCCTAGATATCTTGGAAGACTACTTAGTGAGCATCAAAATAGGAAATATGAACTATGCATGAATCATTGGGAGGTTAATCTTAAAAAACTTAACCTGAGTATTACAAACTTAAAATTTTAAACATAAACCTAGGGTAAGGAAGTAAAACCCTAAGATATCCACCCCCAATACACTAGATCTAGCCTAAAATTTCACAAAGAAATGAAATAGATTACAATCATACTTCACTTGCATTTATTTCTTTGTAATATCTCTTTCCTTAATGAAGACTTGCAATATCAAACCATTCAATAATCACTCTAGAACATTTACTCAAAAAGATAGAAAGATCTCTCACCAAAATTAAGTAAATGTGTCTTTCTAGTCTATTTCCAACCATGAAACATGAGGGAGGCATCCTCCTTACATATATAATGTGCTCCAAATACCATACAATGAATATCATGAGCTAAAACAATACCATGTGCTCAAATGAAAACCATGAGCCCAATACCATGTTTTAAGTGAAAAACATGGGAGAATACCATAGGTGGTTACAAAAAATACTCAAATGTGGGGGTGCTCTCCTCAAAATGGTAAAAGTGAAACTAAATGTCACACATATGGTCCATGAGAGGATGAGAACAAGTGTACCCTCCTCAAATTGTTCCAACAACCTCTCCAAAGTACATGCAGAGTCAAAGGAGACCCAAGATCAGGGCACCCGCCTAACCAACCCCAAAAATCATGGAATAAATCATGCACACATGTGAGAAACAAGTGAATAATGAAGTGCGTCCTTCTAGAAGATTCTAGAAATATCACATGTGTGAGATAAGAGAGAGAAAATGTGCCCCAAATGAGTCTTCACACATGTACCAAGTAAATACCATCTCCAAAAAAGGCTAGAAATAATTCTCACATGTGAAAGAGGGTCCAATATGAGTGCACCCCACATGTGTGCTAGAAATATCAAGTAATCACCACCATAACTAGCTCATGCATGGTCCATATGATAACAAGTGTACAAATTTTAACGTCGATACTTCTGTGATGATGTTAATGCAATGTCATGGATCTCGAGGCATGGTACACAGATACCAAGGCATAATTCATATATATCAATGTGGGGCACCCACCTATAATGATGAATCAAGTCTCATCACAAGTCATTAGGCAATGCACATTAAGTAAACTCTTCTAAAAACATCATAACATAAGTTAATTTTATAATTTACCTAAGTTTACCATGGTGGGACAACCTTACCCTTATTACATGTATCAATTCCTAGGACAAAGGTATATCCTAGGTCACTTGGTTAGAGATAGGTAAACATGACAGATAGTTAAAGGGAATGGGAAATTTATGTTTTGAACCTCAAAGTCATATGTGATGATGCAAAAGGCCTTTTAACTGGTCCAACTAGCTTTCTAGAGCTAGAAATCTCTATTATTTACACATGCAAACCTTTAAGAGGGATCTTTTCTTAGATTTACACCTCGACACCTTATTTATTACCCATTTTTGTATTGTTCTTTGATTTCTTAGTCTTTTCTTTAGATATGCATTTTTAAGCACATGACTTAGGGGTTGGGCCTTTTTAAATTAGGTGGCGTATATCAAGCTTTATTTATTGATTTATTTCACTTTCATGCTCTTCACCTATAGATTTTTTGGCTATATTTGATTTAGGCTCACATTGATCTTCAATTTGCCGAGCTAGACTTTGTTGGATGACATATGATAAGTCAAACATAAGTGGGGATGATATATTTTTTATGAATGAGATGGAAGTGAAAGGGGAAAATGGAAAGTGTTAGGTATGGTTAAGATATGAAGTATGCTAACCCAACTAGATTCATGGTAGTATGATTTGACCCAATTCTTGACAACACTTATCTAAGGAAAATTATGTCCCCCCATGGTACAATGAGACAAAATAATAAAATTTTATCATTAAGAAGTGTTATTAGATCAAACTCAATGTTTATTACATTCATGAATAGGTAAGAAACCATCACACCATGTCTAAGAAATAAACCCACACACGAGAACATAACACATTGACTAAAATAAAGATCATGCATGAAGTACCATCTGCGAGTGCACATAATATTTGAGGTGTGAGGCATATGAGCTAATATACCATGGTAAAGTCATCTGAAAGAACTCACATGTAATGTGATATTAGATCGTCATGTGTTTGATGGAAGAACTAGAAGAACATTCCTAAATCACAAGAAATGAGCAGGAGAGCTCATCTAAGCAACAACATCACACCCCTATGAGGGTGGTCTGGAAGTAGTTTCTCTTGAGGATTAAACTTCTAACTTTGACATTAAAATTGAGAAAAATTACAATGAGTTGAAATTTCTTTCAGAAGAGAACTAAGAATTCCATCCTTGCAAAGACCCTTTTGATTTTCAAAATAATTAAAGGAATAGAGACTTATTTTTGGTTGGAACAAGAAAATGTTATCATAGAGGATGCATAAAACCCTTATGTTTTTGAAGTGGATGTCATAGGAAAAAATATGCATGTTGGAAATGTCAAGACAAAATCAAATGGGCGTAGAAACCAAGAGACTCCTATATATATTTCAAATACTAGGGGGATTTAAAGGGTGGAACTTCAAAGCTGCAAAGCAAACAATAAAAAACTAATCCAAGCTCAAGAAGAGTAGAACCATATAAATGCAACCATGCTTCAAAGTTTGACAGAAATATAGATGCAAAATCACCATGAACAAAATTCAAATAACGCTGGTGGGAACATGAATAGTTCAAAAAGTTGTTCTCACAGGAAGTCTAATAATGCAAGAAGAACCTCCCAATATGGGACTTATAAACCATTTCCATTAGAATTTTCTATTAGTGAGACATATGCATCTGAAGGCTCATTAAACAACCCAAAATCTTCTCCAAACAAGAATAGGGGAAAGGGGCCTCTTAGAGATAACTTGCATGAAGAACTATAAAAGGTAAAACCACCTACATTTGATGGCAAAGTTAAATTTGGATAAGAAGATGAGGATTGGCTTCTTTGGTTAAGAAAATATTTCCAAATTCATACTATTCAAGGAATATGAAGGCCAAAGTTTCCATATTTAATTTAAATGGAAGAGATCCTAAGTTGTGGGATCACCTCCAATAATTGAATAATATCAATGAAAGGAAGATTGTATGGAACCAATTCAAGAAACAGTTTCAATAGAAATGCCTCTATGACCATTATTATGAAGTTAAAGTGTGTGAATTCCATGAATTGAAATTGGGGTAAATGACCATGGATGAGTATGCATATATATTCTTGAAATTAGTGAGATTCATCAAACACATCTAAGATGAGATGGTGAAAATTTAGTGTTTCTAAAGGGCACTACCTCAATCCTATAGGGGCATAATTGAATTTGATGATCCTCAAACACGTGAAGAGACAATTAGAAAGGATAAGTATCGCTATGAATAGGACAAAGGAAAGCCAAATTTCCAAAAGACGTGAAAGGATAAGAAATGAGAAAAGCTTGACCAAAAGAAAAAAAGGGTTTAATCATCCTCGCTTTAAGAACCAACCAAAGACCTTCAAGCAAAATTAGCTAACTCAAAGTGGAAACAAGCTAGCTGAGTTTTTGGGAAAAATGCTAAGGCAACATCTTGAATGTTGGAGATGTGTAGAATACTACATGTACAATAATTTAATTCATCAAAAGGAAAAAAACCGGGAATGTACGCAACATCCATGAGGCCACTACTGTGAATGATGTGGCACATACAATTATAGGATTTGCATTGCTTTAGAAGATCACCATGCAAATCACCAATCAACAATGGTTGAAGTTGAAGGTAAAATTGCTAAGCAATCCATTTCCATTTTAATAAATTTGGAATCCAACCACATTTATTTCACTCCTAAAGTTGTTTAAACTTTTTCTCTTAAGAAGTGCAAGCATAGTAAATCATGGTTATTCCAACTAGTCACTAGAACCAAGAGAAAGGTTAGTAAAATGGTGGAAAGGTGTCCATTACAGTTGAATGGACTATTTTCATGGGAAATTTGAATATTTTTGCATTTAGTTCTTATGATGTCATCATTGGTATGCATCGTTTGGAAGCACATAGAGTTAAATTGATTGCTACAATAAGACTTTTGATTTTATTGATGAAGGGATAGTGAGAGATACTCCAAAGGAAATATCTGTTAGAGGTATTTCAACATTGCAACTAAATAAATATTTTAGAAAAAGATGCAAATTGTATGCATTGCAAATATTGGAATCAACATAAGACAAAGAAAAAATTGAAGATTATCTTGTATTGCAAGACTTCAATGTTGTGCCTCTTGATGAGGTATTAGGACTTTCTCCAAAGAAAAATATTAATTTCGCAATTGAACTTTTACCTAGCGATATACTAGTGTCTAAGAATCTTTATAGAATGAGTACTCCTATTGGAGCTTAAAATGCAATTACAAGAGTTGTTGGAGAAAAGATACATTTAACAAAGTGTGTGTCCATGGAGAGCACATGTCTTATTTGTGAAGTAAAAAGATATAACTCTCTGGCTATGTATTGACTATCGTGATTGAATAAATTCACATTGAAGAACATGTATCCATTGCCTTAGATTGATGACCCGTTTGACCAAATGAGAGGGGAAAAATAAGTAATAAGTTTGAATGGTCCCATGAATATGAGGAAAGCTTCTAGCAATTGAAAAAGGTTCTTACAAGTGCCCTAATTATGAAAATTGCAAATTCAAAGAAATATTTTGTTATCTGCATTGATGCATGCATTAAATGAATTTGTTGTGTTCTCATGTAAGATAATTATGTAGTATAAAATATGTCAAGGTGTAATGTACCTATGGAAGATAATATGGGGCACCTCGGTAGGCACCTGTTGATGGGACTGAAATCCCTTGACTCAACAGTAGGAACCAAACCAGCCACCGAGGCCCAATTAGACTCTGCAATGTTTAAAATGGAATGGTTCTCTAGATCTTGCGATCCAACCAATTTATCGATGGGCTTTGTGTTTCTTTGTGAAGGATCTTCCTCCAGTTGTGACTATTTTTCTTCTGTATTTTCTCTAGGGTGGGGTTGATATGAGAGATGCAAGCCAACATAAACCAACTTGACAATTAACAGGATTAATTTTTAACTACTGGGGAACAAGTTAAGCTTGGGACAACCTGCTTCTCAACATGCAGACAATTACTCTATACCACAGGCCTAGTACTAATACATTAACCATGTGAGCATCCAATTACTGTCTGAGAAACTGACTATCAGAAAGAAAGCACATATGTAATGAGATAATGGAAAACAAAATAATTCATCTACCATAACCATGAATCACAGAATAACACAACGATTTATCTCCATCATGAAAGAAAAGAACATCAAGACATTGCACCAGATAACTTGACAAGATAATTAATTTGTTCAGAAAATGTCGGAAGAACCACAGTGCTTTTGAGAGCTTGTCGACGTTTCGGATCCACAACAGGATCCATCTTCAGGACAAAAAAAAAGCCTGAGGAAAAATAAGAGAGGAACCCCTAATAAATAATGATGAGGCGGGTGGAAAACTAAGGTCGGCAGAGTGAAACCCTAGATTTGAGGAGATTTGAACACCTATCGTGTGGTAGTTACATTAAGATTCCAAATAACCCCATTAAAAAGATAATGAAAGAAGTAAAGATAGCCATCAATAACTCCAACTTAGACGAGAGGACGAAAAAGAGATTGCTTCCCACCAATGAGATCACCCCAGGAATTTATGGCCCACCAAAAATCCATAAGGAAGGAATCCCTCTCAGACTAATAGTCAACACGATAGGATCACCCACCTACAAGCTTGCCAAGTATGTTGCTAAGATTCTAGGCCCCCTAGTAGGTCACACTGACTCCTTCATAAAAGACTCAAACGACTTCATTAACACTATTAAAAATGAAAATCTGAAACCGAATGACACCCTCATAAGATTTGACGTTGTCTCTCTATTCACTAAGATCCCTCTTAATGAGGCCATCCTACTTGTCAAAGAGGTAGCTGATCCAGTAACAGCGAAACTAGCCGAGGTTTGTCTTCGCTCCACTTTCTTTAGCTATCAAGGTGAATTTTATGAACAAACTAGTGGCGTGGCCATGGGCTCTCCGCTTTCCCCCGTCGTTGCCAACCTATACATGGAGAACTTTGAAAAGAAAGCCATTGATTCATATCCCCTGAAACCATTAAGATGGAAACGTTACGTTAATGATACTAATATACTTTGGCCTCATGGGGAAGAAGAGCTGAATAAGTTCTTCCATCACATCAATAATTTATCCAAAGACATTAAATTCACAATGGAACGTAAAGAAAATGACACCATCCCCTTCCTTGACATACTAATAAACAGAAAAGAAGATGGTAAATTAGGACATTCAGTTTACAGAAAAAAAGACCCACACCGAAAACTACCTTCACGCTAGTTCCCATCACCACCCCAACCAAAAATYAGGAATTCTTAACACCTTATCCACTAGAGCCATAAGRATTTYAGATAARGAACACCTAGAACAKGAGWTAAATCACCTTCACAAAGTCTTCAAAAACATAGGTTACAAAGAAAAAGAGATTGAGAACRCAATAAGGAAAGCCCTAGAAAAAGAAAAAGAAACTAACAAACCTCAACAGAGAAACAAMCAAACCCCRAGCCTCAMCGCCTACCTCCCYTACATCCAAGGAKTCAYTGATAAAATCGCWAAAWTCCTWAACAAGAAGGAGATCAAGACCTCATTCARWCCMCTTAATACYATCAAACAGAAAATGAGATCCGTTAAGGACAAGCTTGACCAACATAACTTCAAAGGAGTWTACARAATASAYTGTTMTTGTGGMAAATGCTACATTGGAGAAACAKGYCGTTCTTTCAACACCAGGATTAAAGARCATWGTGCTGACATCAAGAATGAACGAACTCGCACCTCARCACTAGCYGAACACTCYCTCACAACTAAACATCAYATAYGCCTAGAGGACACCAARATCTTAGCYARAGAAGACCATCTCCTTAAAAKAYGAATTAGAGAAGCAATCRAAATCATCAAGAATCCCGATAACCTAAATCGAGACAATGGCCTAGAGATTAGTGATAGTTGGATCCCGCTCATCCGGGAAAGAAAACATTATTAACCTCAGAACTCTAGTACTTTCACCCTCACTAAAAACCAACCTCATTAAAACCATTTTATACCAACCTACCTTACAAATATCCCTTTGACTTACATTAATAATAACATTTTAAACCTAACTTAACCTTAAACCATTTCAAGACCAACCTAATTGATTCCAACTTATAGTCTTCGACCACTAATATAACAAGAATAATATTAACGCCACCTCATTATATTAACCCTAAATTTAACCTATAATTAACATAAAACTAATATTAATAATATGAAACCACTAATATAACAATAATAGTATCAATTAACCCCTAAATTTAAAACCACTTAATTCATTAATTGACTAAATCACTTTTAAATATTTTTTGAAAAATCCCCTCAAACTTAGGGTTTCACTTAGCCGAACACTAATATAACAATAATAATACTAATGCCACCTCATTAAATCAACCCTAATTTTAACCTATAATTAACATAAAACTAATATTAATAATAATAACACCTTATGGCTATCAATTTAAACCACCAATAATATTAACACTACCTCATCAAATTAACCCTATTTTTAACCTATAATTTAATATTAACACCGTCGGATTAAACCACTTAACCCATTGATTAACTATACCAATATTAAATACCTATTTTAAAATTTAAAACCACCTAATTCATCAATTGACTAAATCACTTTTAAATATTTTTTTGAAAATTCTCCTCAAACCTAGGGTAACAATAATAATACTAATGCCACCTCATTAAATCAACCCTAATTTAACCTATAACTAACATAAAATTAACATGAATGATAACACCATATGGTTATCAAATTAAACCACTAATAATATTAATATTACCTCGTCAAATTAACCCTAGTTATAACCTAGAATTTAATATTAACACTGTCGGGTTATCAAATTAAACCCATTAATTAACTAAACCACTATCAAATACTTTTTGAAAAATCTCCTCAAATCTAGGGTTTCACTCTGCCGACCTTAGTTTTCCACCCGCCTCATCATTATTTATTAGGGGTTCCTCTCTTATTTTTCCTCAGGCTTTTTTTTGTCCTGAAGATGGATCTTGTTGTGGATCCGAAACGTCAACAAGCTCTCAAAAGCACTGTGGTTCTTCCAACATTTTCTGAACAAATCTCTCACCACAGAAACCTAAATGATAAGATAATTAATTGCTCTTACTCATTACCGCATCATTCATGAAACATGATAGGAAGTAGTTCTTCTCCAAGTCCAATCACATGCATCTGATGAAAATAGTTTGTCTTTGGTCCAGAAGGACTTCTCAATTCGTAGCAGTCTCAAAATAATTCTTAACAACCAAAACGAAAGAGTTGTTACAACAACCATCGACCTAAAATTAATTGGTCGATGTCCTTATTTATAATATAAATTTTTGACCGATACTAACGGCTAATTGTAGTTTAAACAAAACAAAAATCTCCACATGGCGTTATCTTCTAATAGCTTCTTTAACAGTCTTCTTGAGATACTTCTTGGAAAGGATGACCGCTCTCATACTCAGTTCAACTGACAAACAATTTTTCACAAGTTTGGGCCCATGGAAATCTATGCTGTTCCATTGGGGCCGCGTATATTCCCCTGATGTCTACTGCATGTGCTCGATACTTTGCTAAATTGAAGTTCAAATGTTGTAGCATGGTTCGGGCTTTGATTGAATGTTCTGCGAGTTGCACTTGCCCTGGCTTTGCATCGGCTATTTTTGAGAACTCTTTGGTCCATAGCACATCTTGTTCGACATGCCGCTTGACCACGTCGCTCAAGCCAATGAAATTATTAGGGTTGCCGAACTCGGTGAGCTTGGCATCCTTCATGGCTCTGTCGATCCTGCTTCAATGTTTCTTTCGGGTTCATTGGTGAGATTAAGGAGCAATCTTTGTTCGGTGATTTGGGAATCCTTCCTGCAAGCAGGGTTGAGATAGTTTAGCGATCGAGCAAATATGACATAAGATACCAACAAACATAATTGACCGGTTTGTACTTGTGGAGCTCGTTAGTGTCCATCATTTAATACTTACGTGATCCCAATTGTTCCTTTGAATGACTTGCGATGTCTTTTATCTGTGCTACTGCTCCTCTTTAGTTTAAATGAGTCACATCAGCGTGCCAAAGTGTGGCAAATCGAGTATGGTGGATACGAGCGTTGGAACCATCATAGTCACTGCTCGACCTTTGGGACTGGGAAAAGACGCCAAGGTTGAGTGTGTGCGTGTATGCTCCCAGAAGGTCGGATACCGTAGTAAGTAAGTCATTAAATGCCTCCAGAATCCGTATTACCAAGGTGTCAACTATCATTCGTCAATAATGAAAGTTGGGGAGTTTAAAGAGATTGGAATGATTGTATCACACATTCTCTACAACTCCGATCGACGGTGCTTCAAGTGTTCTGGATTAAATCTAACAAGCAGATGTGACACGTTAAGTCTTCAATGAATCTTGTCACGAAGCATGAGCATTATTTTGGCACGCTCTGGTTTGCTGCTTTGTTTGACTATAAATTCTAGGAATTCTGTGGGGAATTCCACACATAAGTCGATTTTATGCCTCTATGACGCTAATATTGTGCATTTATTAAGGAGAAACTCGGTTTAGTAGTCCTTTATTACCTGCATGCATCCAAAATACCATGTTGTTGCATTATAGGATCCCCTCCTAACAAGGGACGGGGTTTGCAAGGTAGCAGAAGTGCCAGGTCCGAGCCCCAACGCGTTTGGGATTCATTCTCATTAGCTTCTAGTGTCCTCGAAGCTTCGACAGGAGGTACAAGATTTTTTTTGGATAGGGTGTTGGCACCTCTAGTGGAAGTTGGGGTGGAGAGAAGTACACTTGAAGGAGGTATGCTGGAGATCGCAGCCCCACAGGAGAGGACACCACAGAGAAGAGGGAGGCCTAGGAAATACATGAGAAAAAGGGAGGAAAACTACCCCCAAGCTGAGCTGAGTATACATCCCACCGCTGAGGGGTCTATGACACTTAATTTCTGGTTGGGGCTTCTGGGCACTGCTAGTAAAGGAATCAGGGAATGAAAGGGGAGGGAAAAAGAACTGGGTTCTCCTGTTAAGAGTTCCATCTAGCAGTTAGAGTAGGCCCAAATTGTTATAGCTAAACTCTTCCAAGAAAATAGAGAGTTGTGGAGCCATTTGGTGGCAAAGAACCATGAGGTATCGATGTCAAAGGGTGATAGAGGAAACACAATTTGGCTCCAAAGACAAATTCGAGAAGCTCAAGACACAATTTTGCAGTTGAGTGAGGCTCAGAGGATGGCAGCGAAAGAGGGAAAGGAAACGTTACAAGGTGCAAGAAGTAGTCTGGGAGAGGGTGCACGGGTAGGAGATGCATAATGGGCGAGCCTTTTCTTTGCGTTCCTCGGCGTGACGCTTAATATTTCTTCTCTTTTGTAGTAAGGGTTTTTTACTCTCACTGTGACCGTGCCAATCAATAAAGATGCCAACGATATCTATCTGTATGCAGCCCACGTTTGGCGGGAAATTTTCCTAATTATATGAAAACTCAAAGCCTCTTGAATGTATCCCGTTCTCTTTTGAATGTAAATTAACTATGTTCTTTTATCTAATTTTTTGGTGCAAATTATATGATTTTATAATTGTTATTTTTGCAATGTGAATTTGTTGATATGTTCTTTCTAAAACTTCCAATATTGATCAATGTTGACGTGGCTTATCAACTCGGGGTTACTTAAAATGTTTTGAACATACAATTTAAAATTCAGATGGTGGGTAAGGATTTCACTTAGGGGATCTACTTACATCGAAAGTACTAAAAAGATATTGCGACTACCTATACTTGGGTGGCGTCGGAGGTCGGAAAATTCAAAAAATGTAAAATTTAATGTATATTGTATTTTGTAACTCTCTGACGCCGAAATCGTGTCGGGTGTCAGCAATCGATGATACCGCTCTTCCCTTTGCACGACGCTTACCTTTTTGTTTTCCTACCGAAGCTGAATGGGTCCGTCTTTAGCGATACCTCTACCAAAGTTGAATCGTAAAAGAAAGACTTTCATCTGCCGACGCCGATGAAGATCGGTGTTCGACTATTTTAAACTTCTCAAATGATTTTCATCACCTTAATCGTTTACCGATGCCGAACTCCTAAGTGCTTTGGGGAAAGATTTAGTGTGCCTATTCCTTAAGTAGGTTGTTAAGGACCCTTTAACGATTAAGATGATTTTTTGCTGTGTGTTCAGGCAAGATTTAAAAAATTCAGACATGGACATAAAAAATAAGCGCAAGTATCAATTTCATACTGAAGGAAAAACAGACAGTGTAAAGGATCAAGTGGTACCCAAAAGTAAAAAATGAACAAAGACTTTTAGGGTGTGTTGAGTGCTCAAAAAATGGCGATTCATTGGGTGAAAGCAGAATCTCTGTTACTCATTCGTTTCCTTTGTCCCTTACTCATGACCTGATTTTTTATTTTTATTTTTATTTATTTATTATTTTTTACTGGAAGTAATGTTTTAGGGCTTGGCCATTTACTGGGAGGGCATCGGGTTCTCCCCTCAAACTCTGCAACCGATAAGTGCCTGCCCCGATTTTCTCAACTATCTGGAAAGTTCCAAGCCATAGACTCTGAAACTTAGAATGTTTCCCTTTAGGTTCATTTTCTCTGTCCCACTTCAGGACCAAGTCTCCTACTTCAAAATTCTTTTCTTTATCCTTATGCTTATCGAACCATCTTTTCACTATCTGTTGGTGAGCTAGGACTTTCAACTTAGCCTTTTCCCTCTCTTCTTCTAGCATGAGAAGAGTGTTAATCCTTTGTTGTATGGTAGATGAGGCTTCTTCATTGGAATCTTGGGCCAGCTTAAGACATGGGAGGTAGAGTCCATTTGGGAGGATGGATTCTTTCCGATAGACCAGAAAGTATGGGGAGTTTCGTATGGATTCCTTAGGTGTGACCCTATCAGCCCATAGAGCATTATAGAGTAGATTATGCCAATTTCTTTGGTTATCCATCACCGTCTTCTTTAATATCCTTACTGGTTTTTTGTTAGTCGATTCAGCCATGTCATTTCCCTGGGGATAGTAATTTGTAGAGTACTTGATTATGATTCCTCTGTCCAACGCAAACTTTGTCAATAGGGTTGAAGAAAAGTAAGTTGCATTATCGAAGACTATAACAAAAGGAACGCTGAACCTAGTGATTAGCTATTGTTATATGAATTGGATAACCACCTTCTCATTCACATGAGTAAGGGGAATGGCCTCTGTCCATATCGTGAAATAGTCGGTGGTAGTAAGAATGTACTTGTGCAGCTTCGAGGAGCTAGGTGTGATTTATCCTATGATATCCAACCCCCATTGCTCGAAAGGCCAAGAGACAGTAACAGGTTGGAGAGGGACCGCCGCTCTTTTCTCCTTTCCAGTGCTTATTTGACAAGTCTTACAATTTCCGGTGTAAGTATGAGCATATTTGAACAAGGTGGGCCAATAATAGTCGGCTCTCAGAATCTTATGAGTGGTAGTGTTTCTTGCAAAATGTCCCTTGGTGGGGCCATCATGGAGTTCTTTCAGTACCTTGTCCGCATCTTCTCATTCAAGACATCTTAATAGTACCCCATCACAATTGATCTAGAAGAGCACCGAATTTATAAGACGATATTGTGCATATTTTAATCTCAGGGCTCTCCTTTCTCTAAGGTTGATGTTTTCGGGACAAGTCCTGTGATATAGAAGATAAGTCAAATATTTATACCAAGAGTCTTGTCCTAGGAATATATATGTTACTTCACCACACAATAGTGCCATCTCATTCTCCCATCTGAGATCTTCATTCATTTGATCTTGTGATTTGGCTGCAAGGTTGCACAAACCTTGTCCTTTTACTAGTTTTGCAGGTTTTATATCCAAATCAAATTCCTAGACTATCACCATCCAGTTCTCCCTTCTTTCCCTCATTTCCTGCTGGGTGAACAAGGATCGGACTACGGGGTGTGGCACAATTACTTTGGTGTGATTCTTGAGGATGTAAAACCTGAAATGTTTTACTGCCTTATAAACTGCGTAGGCCTGCTTGTCTACAATAGGATAATTGAGCTCAACTCCTTGAATATTAGTACTCATAAATGACACTGGGGCTTCATTGTTGCCATCATCCTTCTGAGTCAAGACTCCAGCCAATGATTGATCGAAGGTGAAAGTATAAAGGAAGAAGTCTCTATTGAAATCGGGACTTCGCAACACCGGGGCCCGGGAAATGGCAGCTTTGATATTGTTGAAGGCGTCTTTTTGCTCATCATCCCACTTAAATTCGACATCTTTGCGAATCATATTTTGTAAGGGTTTGATGATTTCCGTGAAGTTGGGAGTGAACTTCCTCACAAAATTGATTTTCCCGAAAAAGGACTGCATAGCTTTCTTGTTATGGGGTAAGGGAAGTTGAGCTACGACTTTAATCCTTTCCGAGTCTATGTGAATCCCTGCTTGATATATAATGTGACCTAACAACTTACCTTCCTCGACATCGAAGATAATTGTCTTAGGGTTTAAGGACATACCATACTTCCTACACCTCTCGAAAATATGAGTCAAGTGTTGGATGTGCTCTTCTCTGTTATTTGAATACACTGTTACATCGTCTATATACACTACCACACATTTGTTAATTAGTCCTCAGAAAGCTACGTCCATGGCTCTTTGGAAGGTTTCTCCTACGTTAATTAAGCCAAAAGGCATGCACTTATAAGCGAAGGTTCCCCATTTGGTTCGGAAAGTGGTTAAATAATCTTCCTTTGAAACAAGGACTTGGTTATAACCTGAAAAAACATGTAGTAGAGAGAAGATCTCCAAGCCAGACATGGTTTGCAAGAGTTGTTCCATCGACGGGATTGGGTAATTGTCCTTTTCCGAAGCCCTGTTGAGGTTCCTAAAATCTACGCATAGGCAGATCTCCCCAAACTTTTTCCTTACCGGAACAAGGTTCGCTACCCAAGCGGAATGCCTAACCTGAAAAATGATCTTGGCATCTAAAAGATTCTTTAATTCCTGATACATAAGAGGCTCCAGGAATGGGTGATACTTTCAGAGATTTTGTTGGAAAGTTTTTACTTCAGGTTTTAGAGGGATGGTGTGTTGAATGATGCAGGTATCATATGTTTTCAAATCCTTATAGGACCACGCAAAGACATCTTGGTATTGTCTGAATAATTTTAGGTAAGATTTCCTCTCTTCTTTAGATATAGTCTTGCCCAGATTCACATTCTTTGGACTCTCTAGGGTCCCAATATTTATAGTTTCATGCAGGGGACAAGAGCTACTAGTCTTTGCATTTTTGGGTCCCTTAAATCGCTCCTTGAGATCAAAAATATTTTCTAGATTAGCTATCCCTTTCGGGATCGTGTGACCCTTAGATTTACCTGTGGGTCACCTCATCCAAGGATCTGTTTTTGTGGAAAACTCTTGTATTTATTCATTGTCAATAGCGAGGTCTTTGAAATTGTCTTGGTTAGTGAAGAATTTTATGATTTGTTCATCTCCTTTGAAGACTTTCCAATTGGAAATGTTATTAGGTACCTACGATTTGTAGAGAATTTCCATAGTGAATCGGGAGGCTTCATAATCTTCTAAAGGTGACATTGTGGAAGTGACTGTGGCCAAGGAGTCAGCAAGAATATTCTTTGTCCCAGGGATCGCAGTGATGTTAAAAGCCTCAAAGTGTTCTATTAACCTATGCACCTCCTGCTAATATTTCTTCAGATGATGAGAATTGCAATGTATAGTATTTCTTACTTGTCTAACAATAATTTCGGAGTCCCCAAAAACTCTCAATCCTTTGATATCCAAATCTATGGCTTTCCTTAATCCTTGTACTAGAGCTTCATATTCGACAGTGTTGTTGGTACATTCAAATTCTAGCCTACATGACAAGAAATGACATTTACCAATAGTATTGATGAGGATGCATCATGCACCAGACCCTTCTTGAGATTTATATCCATCAAAATAGAGGGTCCAAATTTGTGAACGAGAATCTCTATTTTCGTTTCCCTTATTAGTTTCTTTCTCCCTGACCTCTCATTTCCCAAGTTCTAGTGTCAAGTTTTGGTAGAAAAGGATGTCTCCTGTTGGTATCGACGATTTCTCTTGGAAAATCAATTCAGAGTTTTGGGTAAGAGGAACATTGGATAAGAGGGGAGTGAAGTTTCCAAAGTAGGAGTCGCATGAATAATTTCCCATTATGGGGAAATCTATGGACGAGGGTTTGTTAGGGGTTTCTAAATCAGTGACCATATGTTTTAGATATCTCTCCTTGTCGATTCTGATCATGTTCTTGTATCCCTTCAGTGGTATCCAAAGGTGTGCCCAGTCTGTACTCAAGTATCCCTTTATCTTTTTAAACCAATATCGACTGAGCAATAACCCATATGCCTCTGGGATATCTACTACAATAATGTTGATCACTTGCACAAATGTGGGGTGTGTCGATATTCTGATCATCATGTCTCTAATTTCTCATATGACCTTGACCTGGGTTCTGTATAGTTGTATGACATGTTTATCGCTCTTAAGAGGAATGACATTTAATTTTTTGTAGAAAGACAAGGGCATGACGTGGAGGATGCTCTAGAATCTACCAAACAGTTGTCAAGGTTTCTATTAAATACTTCAAAAGTTAAGAGGAACGAGGGGACAAAAGGTTTTTCTTTTCTATCTCTCGAACAAGAATTCACAGTTGGTTTGCCCATCGGACCTGTGTGACTCAAACTTCTTTCTAGGCCATTGTCCGTCGTCAGGTTTTCTGTAGAGTTTAAGGCTTGTAACAAAAAGTCTTTCTGCTGAGGGATCCTACATATATCCATAATTGAAATATTGGCCTTTAGCTTCTTCAAATCTCCGACCACGTTGTAATCTAGTTTGGGCGATTCCTGGGTGTGGATGCTTATAGGATTTTTACCAAGAGAAAAGGATGTCTTCGGGTGATCGAGAGTTAACTTAGAGTTAACTTACTTTGTGAGGCCCGGGTGGCGTCAATATCTTTCAAGCCCTGTGGCCCTTTGTTGCGAGTCTGTATCGCCGAAACTTCCACGGGTTGTTCCTGAGACTCAAACACATCGTCGAAAGGCATGATCAGGTCAGGATCCCATATCAGCATGGTTGTATCTCATGGTGGGTCCACTTCTTCCTGGTCAACAATATTTATGGCCGAACTGCTTGGCTGTTCGGTCAGGGAGACTTCCTCTAGAAAATGATTAGCCATTAAATTCATGGCGTGGACCCATTGAGGTCAGTCTCTTTCAGAGTGGTTCTCCTGATGATAAGTACAAAAATAATCAGACGCGACAATCCCTAGATCGATATTTAAGTTAGCAGGGGGGGTTCAATTGCTTTGAAAGGCGGGTTTCTCTTAAAGAAAGTCTTGTAGGGCCTTTGGACTGGGTTTCTCTCCCTTGAATTTCTCTTCATGTCTATAATTTTTTTTGATAATTTCTTAACCATGCGTTGTAGATATTCTATATCACCATTACCTTTGTCGGGAGTTTGTTCAACCGATTTTCCCGGAGCTCTAGTCAGAAGGAGTCCTCTCCTGGGAGGGGGCTAGATTTCTTTTTTCACTAAGGAGACCTGGCCCTCTTTACATCCTTTCATCTAGAATTCTATTGTCTTGGCCTCCTCAAAATTCTCTGCCAAGGTTTTCTTAGCGATTCTTTTTACAAACATAGAAATAGAGGCTGGGAGCGCGTTGGCATAAACCTCGATTTGCAGCTCTTGAGTTGGTTTTATCGTGGGATGGAATTTGTTTAAGATGGTCATGAATATCTGATTGAAGTCTTTGACCCTCTCTTTCAGACTCATGGTGTCCACTAACAACTCATCCATCAGGTCTCCCGTAGTAGTTTCCTCCGCAAATTTATCTAGAAAATATTTCTGGAACTTGGTCCAACTGGTTATCGATCCTACTGGTAAATTGAAATACCACATGGAAGATGAATTCTCAAATGTGTAGGGGAAGAGTCTGTAGACTACATATTCATGTTGAATGTTCATAAGTCTTATCGTGAGTATAAACTTCTTGATATGATCTTCAGGTAATCCTGAAGTTTCAAGGTCGTACTTAGGAAGTAGTTTCTCTGGATGTCGGGGAAGATTATGTACTCATCTAGGGACGACCATGATGTCTCCGACCAACTAGGGATGATTGTTCTGAAGTGGAATTTCCCTTTTTTCCTCATGGTTATTATTATCCTCCATATATTTGGAATCCAAGTCGAACTCTTCTTCTTTTGAAAATTCATTTGGCTCGAAGACGTCGATGGTTGGCGTTTCAGGTATCAGATTGAGAGGTTCTTGGATTTCGGTAATTGTGAAATCTATTAAGTCTTCTACGAAGTGTATGAAAACTTCATCTAGAGTGCTAACCACTGGTTTGTTTTGTTGTTTTCTTCAAGGGAGGATGGGATCTAAGGACAACACACTAATCTGTCGGGCGTAGGCTCTAGTGATTCTCCTGAATTGATTCACTTCCTTGTGAGGAAGGGCATAAGGTATTTCAGGGTGAAAAGGTCCTTCCTCGGGATGGGGTGAGTTATCCATTCCAGGAATACTCAATGTGTGTGGGTTGTCTTGTGATAGACTAGCCATGCATGTGGGTTGTTACAAATCTGTAGGTTATTTGAAATTATAGATAAAATATATATTCAACCATTCATTCTCAGGACCTCCTTCTAGCGCCAATTTTGTTGATGGGACTTAAATCCCTTGACTCAATGGTAGGAACCAAAACCCCCACCGAGGCCCAATTAGAATCTGTAGCATTTAAAATGGAATGGTTCTCCAGATCTTTTAATCCATTCAATTTATCAATGGGCTTTGTGTTTCTTTGTGAAGGCTCTTCCTTCAGTTATGACTATTTTTCGTCTGTATTTTCTCTTGGGTGGGGTTGATATGAGAGATGCAAGACAACATAAACCAACTTGACAATTAACAGGATTAAGTGTTAACTACTGGGGAAGAGGTTAATCTTGGCATAACCCGCTTCTCAACATCCAGACAATTACTCTATACCACAAGCCTAGTACTAATACATTAACCATGTGAGCATCCAATTACTATCTGAGAAACTAACCATCAGAAAGAAAGAAAATATGTAATAAGATAATGGAAAGAAAAATAATTCATATACCATAACCATGCATCACATAATAACCCAACAATTTATCTCCATCATGAAAGCAAAGAAAATCAAGACATTGCACCAGATAACTTGACAACATAATTAATTGCTCTTACTCATTACTGCATCATTCATGAAACAGGATAGGAAGTAGTTCTTCTCCAAGTCCAATCACATGCATTTGATGAAAATAGTTTGTCTTTGGTTCAAAAGGACTTCTCAATTCGTAGCAGTCTAAAAATAATTCTTAACAACAAAAAAGAAAGAGTTCTTACAACAACCATCAACCTCAAATTAATTGGCCGATGTCCTTATTTATAATATAAAGTTTTAACCGGTACTAACGGGCTAATTGCAGTTTAAACAAAACAAAAATCTCCACATGGCATTATCTTCTAACAACTTCTTTAACAATCATCTCGAGATACTTCTTGGAAATGATGACTACTCTCATACTCAGTACAACTGAAAAACATTTTTTCACAAGTTTGGGCTCATGGAAATCTATGATGTTCCATCGGGGCCATGTATATTCCCCTGATGTCTACTACATGCACTTGGTACTTTTCTAAACTAAGGTTTAGCTATTGTAGCATGGTTCAGGCTTTGATCAGATGTTTTTTGAATTTTCACACTTGTCCTAGCTTTGCATCAGCTAATTTTGAGAACTCTTCGATCCATAACGCATCTTGTTCGGCATGCCACTTGACCATGTCGCTCAGGACAATGAAATTATCAGGGGTGTCGAACTCAAGGAGATTGGCATCCTTCATCGCTCTGTCGATCCTGCTTCAGTGTTTCTTTCGTGTTCATTGGTGAGATCGCAGAGCAAGCTTTGTTCGGTGATTTGGGAATCCTTCTTGCAAGCGGGGTTGAGATAGTTTAATGATCAAGCAAATATGACATAATATACCAACAAACATAATCAACCGATGCATACCTATGGAGCTCGTTAGTGTCGATCATTTAATACTTACATGATCCTAGTTGTTCCTTTGAATGACCTGCGATGTCTTTTATTTGCGCCGCTGCTCCTCTTTAGTTTAAACGAGTCATGTTAGCGTGCCAAAGCATGGAAAATCGAGTACGACAGATACGAGCATTGGAACCATCATATTAGTTTCTCGACCTTTGGGACTGGGAAAAGACGCCAGGGTTGAGTGCACGTGTGTATGCTCCTAGAAGGTCGGATACTGTAGTAAGGAAGTTGTTAAATGCCTCCAGAATCTGTATTACCAAGTGTGTCAACTATCATTCGTCAATAATGGAAGCTGGGGAGTTTAAAGAGATTGGAATGATTGTACCGCACATTCTCTGCAACTCCGATCGACGACGCTTTAAGCATTCTAGATTACGTTTGACGAGCAAATGTGATGTGTTAAGTCTTCAGGGCATCTTGTCATGAAGCGTGAGCATTCTTTTGGCACACTCTAGTTTGCTGCTTTGTTTGGATATACATTCTAGGAATTTTGTGGGGAATTCCACGGATAAGTCGAGTTTATGCCTCTGTGAGTCTAATCTTGTGTGTTTATTCAGGAGAAACTCGGTGTAGTAGTCCTTTATTACCTTCAGGCATCCAAACCACCACGTTGTTTCATTATGGGATCCCCTCCTAACAAGGGACAAGGTTTGCAAGGTAGTCGGAGTGCCAGGTCCGAGCCCCAACGCGCCTGGGATTCATTCTCATTGGCTTCTAGTGTCCTCGAAGCTTTGACAGGAGGTACAAGCTTTCATTCGGATAGGGTGTCGGTGCCTCTAGCGGAAGTTGGGGTGGAGATAAGTACACCTGAAGGAGGTATGCTGGAGACTGCGCCCCCACATGAGAGAACACCATGGAGAAGAGGGAGGCCTAGGAAAGACACGGGAAAAAGGGAGGAAAACTACCCCCAAGCTAAGCTGAGTATACATCCTGTCGTTGAGGGGTCTACGACGCTTACTTTCTGGTCGGGGCTTGTGGGGACTGCTAGTAAAGGAAGCGGGAATGAAAGGGGAGGGAAAAAGAACTGGGTTCTCACGTTAAGAGTTCCATCCAATAGTTAGAGCAGGCCCAACTTGCTATAGTTGAACTCTACCAAGAAAATAGAGAGTTGCGGAGCCAGTTGGTGGTGAAGAACCAGGAGGTATCGGCGTCAAAGGGTCACAGAGGAAGCACAGTTTGGCTCTAGAGACAACTTTGAGAAGCTCAAGACACAATTGTGCAGTTGTGTGAGGCTCATAGGATGGCAACGAAAGAGGGAAAGTAAACGTTACAGGGTCCGAGAAGTAGTCCAGGAGAGGGTGTGCACATAGGAGATGCATAATGGGCGATCCTTTGCTTTGCATTCCCTGACGTGACACTTAATATTTATTCTCTTTTGTAGTAAGGATTTTGTACTCTCACTGTGACCAGGCTGGTTAGTAAATATGTCGACGATATCTATCTGTCTGTAGCTCAATTTTGGCAGGAAATTTTCCTAATTATATGAAAACTCGAAGCTTCTTGAATGTATCTAGTTCTCTTTTGAATGTAAATTAACTACATTCTTTTATCTGAGTTTTTTGTGCAAATTATATGATTTTATAATTTTTATTTTTGCAATGTGAATTTGTTGATATGTTCCTTCTAAAACTTCCAATATTGATCGACGTTGTTGTGGCTTATCAACCCAGGGTTACTTAAAATGTTTTGAACATACAATTTAACATTCGGATGGTGGGTAAGGATTTCACTTAGGGGATCTACTTACGTCGAAAGTACTAAAAATATATTGCGAATACCTATACTTGGGTGGCATCGGAGGTCGAAAAATTCAAAAAATGTAAAATTTAATGTATATTGTATTTTGTAACTCTCTGACGCTGAAATCGTGTTGGGTGTCGGCAATCGACGATACCGCTCTTCCCTTTGCGCGACACTTACCTTTTCGTTTTCCTGCCGAAGCCGAACGGGTCGGTCTTCGGTGATACCTCTGACAAAGTTCAATCATAAAAGAAAGAATTTCATCTGTCGATGCCGATGAAGATCGATGTTCAACTATTTTAAACTTCTCAAATGATTTTCATCACCTTAAATGTTTACCGATGTCGAACTCCTAAGCGTGTCGGGGAAAGCTTTAGTGTGCCAATTCCTTAAGTAGTTTGTTAAGGACCCTTTAACGATTAAGATGATTTTTTGCTGTGTGTTCAGGCAGGCTTTAAAAAATTCAGACATGAACATAAAAAATAAGCACAAGTATCAGTTTCATATTGAAGGCAAAAGAAATAATGTAAAGGATCAAGTGGTACCCAAAAGTAAAAAATGAACAAAGACTTTTAGGGTGTTTTGAGTGCTCAACAATACCCAAGGGGATAATGAATGTAATGTGATCATAATCATGGACTATACCCACTATGTATTTAAAGTAAATAATATAATAATGAGGGGTAGTTGGCATAGAACCCTAAGAATACTCATGGTGGGGTACCCAAGGGGTTAATGAATGTAATGTGACCATAATAATGGAATAAGGCCTATTTGTAGTTAGATGAAATAATATAATAATGAGGGGTAGTTGGCATAGAACCCTAGTGTTACACATTATTTTCATCACCCCTATGACCGTTAATGAAGTAAACCTATCCTTTGTCTTTAGAAGGATTAGTGGCCTGGATTCTCGAGGAAAGAAGGGAGAATAAATTTTCTTGAGAGATGAAATCATATTTTCCTTTGTAAAAACTCTTATAAGGAGGATTGTCACTCCTTGTCCAATTCTAGAGGTGCGACGATCCCAGATCATCGCATGCTGTACTAAACCTGTCTTGCGATGTCATCACACTCTGCTCAGTTCTAGGGGTGCGACAATTTTCGTACGTGGGAAAAAGAGCATCTTCTCGATGATTATAGAAGGAGAAGCTTATATGGTGAGGTGGCATCTGATCGGTTTGGATATTACTCGATTTTTTTTATTTAGTGGGATCATCCTAACATCCTCACCCTATCCTCTTCAGCTTATAAAAAGAGAGGAGCTCTCATTGAGAAAGTTATATTGGAAAAGTTGGAAAGTTCTTGAGTTTTGTAGCTTGAAGTTTTTGGAGCTTGTATGTTGGCTTTGAGCTTTTCTTTGTCAAGATAGATTGTTGATCTTAGAATCCATGGAGCAGAAGTGTGTGGGAAACAAAGAATTGTTGGAAGGAATCTGACAAAATCAAGGCATATGGTTGTATCTTTCTTCCACATTATTTATTAAAAATATACTTTTCTTTCCTATATGAATGTTATTTGTCCATATTGTATGATTCCTTAATCACATTCATAGTTTCATATCAAATAGACTCTGTTACTCTTATGTTCATCTGCTTGTGTTTCTTTGCATATATTTCTCCATAAGCCTTACGACGAAGCTGGGATCACATTGGTGAGGTCAGGTCTACAACATCTAAAAGGTATGTTTTGGATCTTCTTCTTATTTGGTAACTGAAATCAAGGAAAGTTTAGTATACTGTCTTGTTTTGTTCTAGTTTCGTAGTAAATCTAGGGAGATCAGTTTGTGTCTGCACGTACCGATTAGTCCGATAAAAAAATTGGCGACCATACAGGGGAAGATTAAGAAGAAGAAGAAAGTGAATATTAAGAAGAAGAAAAATAAACAAGGGTCCACACTTCCAACCACTTCCAGACATGTTGGAGAACATACAGTTAATGATAATTGTGTTGGGAGTGTTGATGATGCTAAGATCACCTAAACAACCTGTAATCCCAAGCACCCTTGCAGGCTTTAAAGGGTATCCATCTTCTTAAGGATTGCCCTAGTCTATCCAAGGTTATAGAAGCATGGTCTACACACCCTCACCAACCCATGTCTTTAGCCTCTGAACAACATGCTGATGAACTCTCGTCAACTAGTCAGGGTACCGTTGGGAAGAAGAAAAGTAGAGTCAAGTTCCCATGTATGTTATGTGGAGGGAGTTATCAAACTCACCTTTTCCCTCGTATGGATGAAGCCTCAAAATTACTGGAAGACATGACTGTTTCCCAACCTCAAATTCAAACTTCTTATTGCAAGCTTACTCTTGACCCACCTATAGTTGATGGAATGATCAATATGGTCCCTTTGTCGGTTAGTCTGGTTGATCATGTAGTCAATCTAGTCACGTCCTTAGTTGCACTAGTTGAAAAAGTGGTTGATCCGGTCCCATCCTCGGTCGATCCCACTCTCCCGTTAGAGAGTGAAACCCAAGCGGTCAATCTGTTTCCATCCGTTGACCCCATTCTCCCCTTGGAGAATGCAACTAAAGTGGTCGATCTGATCTCATCATTGGTCAATCCTACTCTCCCGTTAGAGAGTAAACTCGATATTTCCCACATTTTTCTCATTGATACAGAATATACCGTGTTGGGGGGAATTCCTCCTTCTCCCGTGGAACCCACTCCAAGTAATGAGGCCATCCTTTTTGATTGGGGTGCGCTATCTAGACCTCGTCTTCCCTCTCACATTCCTTTCAATATTACAGTACAGGTTTGGGGTTGGGACATTCCTCAGAAACTGATAGATGAAGGTGCATCCATTAGTATTTTGTCCTCTATTGCTTGTCAAGCTTTGGGTTATCCTCAGCTTGCGTCGGTTACCCAGAGTCTGTTAGCTTTTAACAGAAGAACCAATTAACCTTTAGGAGTCCTTCCTCAGTTTCCCGTAACTTTGGGAGGGAAAACTTTCTTTATTGAAGTCATGATAGTCCAAGACCCCTAGGATTTCGAATTACTCCTTGGGAGAGATTATGTCTATTCCATGAAAGATATTATGTCCACTCTTTTTCGTGTGATATATTTCCCTCACGATGGAAGAATTATGACTATTGATCAACTTTCATTCATTGGTCCTGACTCAATGACATCCTTAAATGGTTCGTATATGTAGGCAATATCGCCCCCACCACAGGTCAATTATGTGGCATTGTCCCCCATGCCTTCACCTGGCGATGAAGATGAGCCTCTTGTTGTAAGCTCAGTCTCTTATGACTTATATCTGGTAGTTGACACGGTGATCTCTTGAATAGGGATTTTAGAGCCTGATCTCCTTACCCTTGTCGCAACCCTCGACATGTGTTCCTTCTAGAGTGTGTTTATTCCATCAAATGAAGATCTCTTGGAATCCATGACCGAGTTTTTTCTATTGACATGGTGTCCTTTTGAAGCATTGTCCTCTTGGAAGCCATGATTAAGAAGAGTTTATTGAGCATGGTTTTCTGATTTCAAGCTCATTAAAAAATGAAACCAGCTATGAGGATATTTTTGTGTCTCTGCGGAAACCTCGTTAAAAAATGAAACAAAAGTTATGATCATAGTTCATGTTTCTATGTCAAGCTTGTTAAAAAATGAAACAAAGATCCGGGGATTGAACATGGATTCTTGAGCATAGTTCTTTTCCTGTGTCAATCTCGTTAAAAATGAAACCAACTTTTCCCCTTCTCTGTTTGAGTCAACTCCTTCATATAGTATTTGAAGCTTCATTTCATCCGCCTCTGTTGTTGGATGAGACGAAGCTTGGGGGGAAATGATTCCAACCTCTGGACTTCATGCTGAAGTTGAGCCGCTAGCTTCTTAAGCTGGGGGCTAAGTACCAACCGTGGAAATTTGTGAACCATGCGTTGGGAAGTCGCAAACATAGTTTTTACTTTGGTTCAAGCTTGTGTAAAAATGAAACCACCTACCTCAAGCATAGTTTCCTCTGGTTTGAGCTTGTGTAAAAATGAAACCAGGTCCAAGCATAGTTTTTTTTAGTTTTAATCTTATGAAAAAATAAAATCTATCCCAAGCACAGTTTTGTTTTGTTTTAAGCTTGCATAAAAAATAAAACAATCCTGAGCTTAGTCTTTGTTCTTTCTCATGCTCGTAAATCAATGAGAATGTAACCGAGTAAACTTTTATCACTTTTTTGGACTCGTAAAGGTTATACGAAAAAGGAACCCTCTAGAGTTCTCTTTAAGCTCTTTTCAGACTCTCTAAACATGAAAAGATTGTCGAGTGATCTTGTTCTTTCCAAACTCGTTAAAGTATTAGAAAACATGTATGTTGAGCGATAGTTTATCTCTTTTTCGGTCTCATCAGACTACTTTATGAAAAATGACATTTTGGAGTTTTCTTTAAGTGTTTTTTCAGACTCTCTAAACATGAAAAACCCTCGAGTTTTCTCTCTTTTGACTCATTAAGCAAACATCGAAAGGCCCAAATGGGACTGAACCACTCCTTCTTAGGGTACATTAAACATACTCCGAGGGACTCATCTGAAGGATGAGCTTACAGTTCAAGCATATGTTATCCTCCTCAATATTGTGTAAAAATAAAGAGGTACTTGCCATAAATGGTGGGGGAAAAATTTGGAAAGAAATATATCTAAACCTGTATTCTATGGGAAAGTCTCTTTTGAACATGATACCCTTTCACTGGCTTTGTGTCTAGGTTGGAAAATTTGCTTGCCTCTTGATCATACTCCTTTATAAGATTACAAATTGGTCTATGATCCCTGTTGTTGAGTCAGTGTTTCCTAGACACTTGTCGTGTCGTCAATATGTTCAAAGAGAAGTTCAACCCAGAAAGCCTTCTATTGCGTTGGCCATTTTTGTAGTCCTTAAGCCTTCTATTGCGTCGACCATCCCTGAGTCAGTCCTAAATAATTTGTTACTATGATCTACCTCAAATATTTTTACTTGTTTCGTGTCATTGATGGGGGATACATCAAGGCCCTCCTGTGACGAGTCTTTTCCTGTCGACTTTAACTCATTATCCAAGAATTAGACTTAGAAAATTATTGGTACCTTGGAACTTGCATGCCTCAATGACAGGTTTCCTCTCTTTCGACAGTGGTTTTTCATTGTTGACCCTTGATCGAGAGATTCTACTGAGTGTTCGAATTCAGCTCATTAATTCACACCCATTGGATTGTACGGGTGTACCTTGGGAATCATTGACATTAATGGTGATTTCCCTCACACTTGTTAACGATATACACTAATGATTGGTAATCAAGTGGTTTCTACCATGTTTGACTTCAACACATGCATTTGCATGGTTAGATTTGTACTATAGAGTGGTGGAGATGAATACCCTGGATATTTTCTGACAGATTCAGGTTGCGTTGAAGTATATTTAGATTATACGGTTGCATAGATCCATAATGTATGTCTTGTGGCTATGTTCAAATTTGAGTCTTTAACACATAGATCCATAGTGTATTTTTGGTGGCTATGTTTAGATTTGAGTCATATTGGCATGGATCCATAGTGTATGTTTGTTGGCCATGACCTGTCTTACTTGACATGGATCTTCACATGTCGACATTTATACTTTGATTAATTTGTATTCTAAGTATGGGAATGCCTACCTCAGTGATGATATATTATCGTATTGTATTTCCTTGTTTGTTGGCAGGTTTCTGACCGACTGTTCCTTGTTCCCTACACAAACTTGACAAAGTATTTCAATTATCACTCTGTTCTAACTTCATACTTTGGGGGGATATCTGTTACACATTATTTTCATCACCCCTATGATCGTTAATGATGTAAACCTATCCTTTGTCTTTAGAAGGATCAATGGCCTGAATTCCCGAGGAAAGAAGGGAGAAGAATTTTTCTTGAGAGATGAAATCACATTTTCCTTTGTAAAAACCCTTATAAGGAGGATCGTCGCACCTTTTCCAGTTCTAGGGGTACGATGATCCTGGATCATTGCATGTTGTACTAAACCTGGCCTATGACATCGTCGCACTCTGCTCAGTTCTAGGGGTGCGACAATTTTCGTACGTGGGAAAAACAAGCATCTTCTTGATGCTTCTAGAAGGATAAGCTTCTATGGTGAGGTGGCCTCCGATCGATTTGGATATTACTTGTTTTTTTGATTTAGTGGGATCATCCTATCCTCCTCACCCTATCCTCTTCAACTTATAAAAAGAGAGGAGCTCTCATGGAGAAAGTTAGATTGGAAAAGTTGGAAAGTTCTTGAGTTTTGTAGCTTGGAGTTTTTGGATCTTGTATGTTGACTATGAGCTTTGCTTTGTCAAGATAGATTTTTGATCTCATAATCCATGGAGCAGAAGTGTGAGGGAAGCAAAGAACTGTTGGAAGGAACCTGACAACATCAAGGCATTTGGTTGTATCTTTCTTCCACATTATTTAATACATATATACTTTTCTTTCCTATATGAATGTTATTTGTCCATATTGTATGATTCCTTGATCACGTACATAGTTTCATATTAAATAGAATCTGTTATTATTGTCTTCGCCTGCTTGTGTTTATTTGTAGATATTTCTCCATAAGACTTATGATGGAGTTGTGATCACATTGGCAAGGTCAGGTCTACAACATTGGCAAGGAATACTCATGTGTAAGTATTTATACATGAGAAATACTAGGGTTCTATGCCAACCACCCTTCATTATTATATTGTTTCCAATAACTACATAGTGGCCCTATTCTATGGTTATGGCCACATTACATTCATTATCCCCTTGGGTACCTCCCTAGGTACATTACAAGAGGAAATTTAAAGAACATGGAAACAAATGTTACTCGTGACTTGGAACTTGATGTACTAGTGCATGTTTTTAAAATGTGGAGGCACTACCCAAAGAGAAAAATATTTGAGCTCAACAATAATCATAACAATTTTCAATATTTACTTGACCAATAAAACAAGGGAGATTGCTACATTTTTATTTTAATTTGATTTTAGTGTCAAAAACATAAAAGGAAAATAAAACAAAGTCATTGATGTAATCGGTAAAAATGTGTGTGTAAGGGAAATCAAATTTCAAGAAGATTTTTATTGAGTCCCTTGCTGGAGATGAACGCTATATCTAAGTGAAAGATGGATTGCAACAACAAAAAATAGAAAAGAGTTATGAAGGTTATCATTTGAATGATGATGTGCATCTTATTTATAAAATAGAATGTATAATCTCAACATTTTAAAGTTGAGAAGAATTGTCATGGATGAAATATATAAGATTCCATATTCTAGCTATCCATGCTATCAAAAAACAATTGCTACAACGAGAAAACAATAATTTTGGCCCAAATATTGTCGAATACATTGTCAGATGACTAGAATGTCAATGAGTTAAGATCAACATCAACACCCAATAGGTTTATTGTAACCTTTTCCACTTCCAAAATGGAAATGGGAGGTAATAACAATGGATTTTTTTACCAGATTGTCAAGAGAAATGAGACAACATGATTCTATCATGGCCGTGGTGGATAAATTAACTGAGGAAACTCACCTTATTCATGTTAAATCTACCTATAAGGTTGCTAACATTGCAAAATTATTCATGAGATAAATTTATAGATTGCATGGAGTACCTAATGTAATCATTTCCGACATATATATAGAGATTACTTCTAATTTTGGAATAATCTATTTGAAAACCTTGATGCCAAGTTGAATTTTAGTATTTCCTACCATCCATTGACAAATGGGCAATCTAAAAGTGCGAATAAAGTGATTGAAGACATGCTTCACATGTATCCAATGGATTAACCATCAAAGTGGGAAGTTTATTTATACCTGATGGTATTTGCATATAACAATGGGAAACATGTGTCATTAAAAATGAGTCAATTTTTGGCTTTATATGGTAGAAGATGCAATACTCCAATGAGATGGGATAATCCAATGAACATAATTGTCATTGAGATGAACATGTTGGAGATGAGGCAAATTTTTTTTAGAACTATGCATAACTTGAAGGGATCCTAAGATAGGCAAAAAAGTCATTTGTATAAGAACAACACACATATAAAATTTACTGTTGGGGATCATGTAATTATTATAGAGAATCCAAGAAAGAGTTCCTTGAAGCTTGGAAGTTGTTCCCAAACTGACACCTAGATATTGTGGACTATTTCAAGTTCTTGATAGAATAGGGTCAATTGCTTATAGACATGCATTCTCATTTAATAATAGAGTTCACAATGTTTTCCATTGTTCTTTGCTTAAAAAATGTGCGCATGATCCTAACCATGTGATTGATTGGGTTTTTGTCCAAATGGACCAAGAGGGAGAGTTCCAAACATAGTCATTTTGCATCCTTAATAAGAAAGTAACATTTTTTTTGGAATGAAGCCATTAGAAAGGTCAAGGTGCAATGGACACACTTTGGTCCCAATGAGGCTATGTGGGAGTTGGAGGATGCCATGAAGGAGGCATACCCATTTTTGTTTTGATCTTAAGTTGCATCGAGGTTGTTGCTATTCAAGAGGGAGGGAAATGTAACACCACAACTTTGACTCCTAGATTTAAATTGTAAATGCATGGTTATAATTATGGGAGTCAATCCATGTGAGATTAAATAAATGACCTTGTATGTAGATGTTGCAAATATGATTAAATGGATTCCTAGTGTGAAGCTCAAGGTCAAGGCCCAACTATTGAATGGTTAGGCATGGAAATTATATAAATATAGTCTATGGACCATGTGATACGATTACCATGGTGAACTCAATCTATGTAAATATTGATGTAAGAATATAATATAGGGTCTAAGATGGTTGCGAAGAGCACAAAAGAGGCTATTATTCCACCCACAGGGAAGAGGAAAAGAGGCATGTGGGAAAGCAAATCCTTTAATGTTAAGTGTCAGCACAAGATCCCATCCATTTTTCGAAAGTGTTCCTTAAATGAAGCTAGCCACCTCCTTTGAATTATTAAGTTGATCATCAAATGCATGTAGAGGTTCATGAGAAACTCTAATCATGTAGTTATTAAATAATGGGTTAAATACAATTGTTGTGGGAAAGCATAAGAGTACTTCATTCTTCTTTCAAAAGGAAATTTATCCATCAGTTACCTCGACTATCTCATTGCCATTCATTATAGCATTCCCATGCTCATGCTCTCCACTTCTCATGTTGTGTTCTTCATTGTGGACCATGAACCAATATGGAAATTGACCAATTTATCACTCTAAAAGTGGAATTTCTAGGCATTGAATGAAGACAGATGGTTGTAGGTATGCATACAGGTTGGGAAAATTAGGAATCCTTTGACCAATCTATTTTTTTTCTCATTAGATGCTTGAAAGATGAGTTTTATTCTTCCAAGCTATTTCCAAAAATCATTCAACAAATTGGCCTCTTTCTACCTACATCAAAGAGCATTGAAAAGGGATAATAAATCTAAAAGGGTTATTGAGCATAGAAAAGAAATATCTTCTTTGCATTGTGTAGGGAAGTGGAAGGGAGTGGCATGGTTGATTGATCACTAGATGAGATACTTGGATCACTCTATAGTGAGAAAATTGCCTTAACCATGATATAAAATGGGTTCAGTGTAGTGAGTTAGAACATGTAGATTGATTCATTTTCCTTGGTGGCCTCATAGTTCAGCTTGGGGTGGTATTTGCATTTAATGCCTATGGTTGGGTGTAAAATTTTTCATATGCACCCAATGTCTTGGACTATCTTCTATGAAAAAATAAGTGCTCTGTGTTTGTTTATAATTCTTCCACTTAATGTTATTTATTGTTGCATATATATATCACATGATGCATGATTATGTTTAAATATGGTCATGGAAATTTCATTGCCATGAATTCATATTATTCCATGCTTTAATATTTTGTTGTGTTTTATTTTTTGCATTGTGCACACATTTAATCAATTCTAGGCCTCCTGTTAATGTTTAAGCCATTATTATAGTTCTTTGCATTTCAATAGATAACAATAGCATAATACAAGATCACTGAGAAATACACAATCACAAGAGACACAACATTTATCCTGGGAAACCCCCTAGGGGAAGAAAACCCAGCAAAACTTCCTTATTATAGATAGCCAATACAATGCCAAGAGATAACTCAAACTAATATAGAAGATCCTCTCCCAAAGATGTGCCACTCTCTCTCCTTCTTCTCTAACTGCAGTACCAAAACTTGTCTCTTAATGAGCAAGTGAGTTGTGTGTCTAAGTGAGGCACTAGCCTCCTTATTTATACAAGACTGGCACGCGTGAAGTATCTCTTCACTGGCAGGGCTGACTTCTCCAACTAGGTGGTTATAACCACCTTTATTGTATTTCAGGGCCTCTTGATATATTCTGGGGCCGACTTCTTCTTTTGCCTTTTACAATTACATTATGACCAGTCCGCAAAAGGGGACTTGGTCCTTTTACAATAGCCGGCATGATCAATCCACAATGGGGATTGATCCAATGAATAATATATCAAATAATAATGAGAATACACTTTGTAGTTACATTATTTTAACACCTCCAAGGGAGACCATCTCTATTGGGTTTATGGTGAAATGTTCTTCTAAGAGGAAAAAATTTCACGACTTCTTTAGTGGCTACCTATCCCTTCATAGGGATTGTCAGGAAAAGACACCATAGCATTGCCCTAGATAATTCCAACTATGTTATAAGAGTAGTGAACACTTTCTTTCCACTCCTCCTTACTTTATTTTTCATCAAAGAAAGATTCATTATTTGACTAAAAAATACTTAACATTCCACCACATTTTTGTTCAACTATTATCTTGAACTTTTTCAAATCTCAATTTAAACCATTCTACATGTAATTTTGAGATATTTTGACAAAGAAACATTCAAACCCATAAACCATATAGGATCTAGGCTCTACTCACAATTTTGAGCATTTTTTAACAAATGAACATCTAAACCCATAAATTCAACCATATAGGATTTTAAAGTTGTTTGATATTTCCTAACACTTTTTATACAACATAGTCTTTCTACCTGTACCTTCACTTTAAACAATACCCTCTTTACCATACTTATATGAAATAAATCACCATTTCCAGGATACCCAAAACCTTCATGTGTATTCCCTCATTTGACCAAATTAATTTTATCCCAAATAAACTCATGAAGAATTATATCATAAATGATAATAATAACTCACATTGGTATATTCAATTGACAAATATATAATAAAAATATAAGATACGATGAACATTGTTTTTATTAAAGAATATGGTCAAAACTTTATACATGAACAATAGCCAAAATAATCAGAATTATTTATAAAAATATCATCGTATTCGTTCACAAAAATCCCTAGTGAAAAAAACCATTATTAAAATATGAAGAAATCACATTGGTATATTCAATTGACAATACAATAAAATAATATATAATATTATAGATATAATAAAAATATAAGATACGATGAACATTGTTTTTATTAAAGAATATGGTCAAAACTTTATACATGAACAATAGCTAAAATAATCAGAATTATTTATAAAAATATCATCGTATTCGTTCACAAAAATCCCTAGTGAAAAAAACCATTATTAAAATATGAAGAAATTGTAGAGTGCAAAATCCTAAAATGTTGGTTAAGACTTGAAAAATGTCCTCGAAATTCAAGGTAAGAAAATTGCTCAAAGTCAAAGTGGTTTCTAAGATGGCCCCATAAAAACACCTTGGATCTGTTCCTAGTAGTATTCACGCCCCATAAAAACACCTTGGATCTGTTCCTAGTAGTATTCACACACATAGGCCACACAAAGGAGGGAAGGGAAGGTCAAGGTAGCACAAATAATCAACCCCCAACCAATCAGACATTATCTTAATAAAGAGGCCACTACCTATGTGGAATCCATATATAAGAGATGAGTTATCTATGAAATCTGCAATAAAATGAAATAATTTATTCCAAGATCATATATGCCAACCTTCTCACTTATTGAATATTTTCTTTTGACTTTTTTAAACTTGGAAATTTTGCAATGTAGTGTTTGCCAACACCACTATGAAAACACATATTATTATACATATTTGAATTACCATGACCTATTATGAATCAATGAGTAAACAAACATCAATATATTTGTGATTTTCTGGCTCCAATCCATATTTGTACTTATCCTGCCAAGGATAAATGTCGTTTTGCTAAAACTTGAAAAAGGGAAATTTGAATGATTCATACATATCATATTAGTGTAGAGATTTTGGTGAACATTAGTATTTCTTAAAATGTTGACTTATATGTTCAAAAATACTTTTGTAGAAATATTCAAATTTCCAAGAATTTTATATAGTTTTTAGAAAATTTAAAAAAAAATCAAGTAAAATATTTTACCGTATAGAAATTTAGGTGAATACGTTTTGGAAAAAAAGGGAAATTAACAAAATTAGCCCCTAAACTTTTCCCAAATGTAAATCTACATGGATATTATCATTTGAGTATATAAACCATATTGACAAGTGAGACAATTGTGGTCAATTTTCTCTAGCTTGGGAAGTTGATAGGAGTGTTATCCTCCACACCTAGGTTGAATTCTCACAAGTGGCATGTTGAGCTCTTAATAAATATATTGTTGTAATGGTCTTGATCCCTATGTTCACAAATCCTCAAGCTTGTACACAATATGGTTTACATTGGGTACTGTTGTGCCTACACAACACCCTCCCTAGTTTATTCTCTTTCCTTTCTCTATGAAAATAAATTGGGTCCCCATATTAAAATCTTAAACTAAAAAATCCCCCAGACTTTCTCGTGCAAATCTCAAAACCAAGTATCTATTCTCTCCATACTTTACCATTTGCAATGTTTCTTTTGATCACTTAGACCCGCCCATACACATTATCGACAAGTTTCCCTCTTCTGTCACCAATGTTCCAGTGGAAAAGATGTTGACCCTTCATAAACATTGAGTGTATTGCCAGTGGACTTCTTTTCCTCGTCGACATGGACCTTGTCAACAAGACTTGTCTTCATCTGGACACTTCCCCTATTCTCCTCCAAATCAGTCAAGCTCCTTTCACTTCTAATGGTTAATATTTCTATGCCTAACTAGATAACTGGCGATTGATCACATATCTCTCCTAATCTATTTGATTTCTAGTCGTAATTAAACATGTATGTGGTGCCAGTAACTCACATTACACTTACCATATCCACGTGTTCACTTTGTGCTTCTTGATTTTATGACTAAACCATGATCATGAAAGTGTTTCCTATCATCATATATGTTAACTACAACATTTGTAGGTCTTGTGCTAGCTCTGAAATGCATCTCAGAAGAAAATTGGTCTTCCCAAATCCTAAATGGTGTTAAGCGCCCCGAACGTCAGTTCACTGTTTTCACGAATTTATATTTCTTTGCTACTGACACATTATCTCAGTTTCAATGGATGAAATAGAATGATATACAGGACATATGACACAAGAACTAAAAAAACTATATTCGGGAAAAGAAACAACAAGAACAAGGTCCAAACTTTCATTAAAAAATATTTTTTCTCGCAAATTTGGGTATTGGTCAAAGTGGATTTTTCACTCCTAAAATAGGATATATGTATGTTTTACGGGATTATGATTCCAACACCATTGAAAGAATCAAAATCCGAGGTCCATAAGTGCCAGAACAATCGCCAAGGATTTCCTGTCAAGAAAACCTCGTTAACCATGACCTTCATTAGACATGAATCCACTCAAATGCTTGAATGAAGTTGTAAGGTCTCCTACTAGAAGCCCCTCCTTGTGCTCTCTGCATTTCAAAAAATGACATCTCAATCGAACATCGTATGAGAAAGTTATGGTCTTCTAAACTCAAGCTCTTGTTGTTTCTTGTCGTTAAAAAAGACACTTAGAAATTTCTTGATTTTTTCCTTCATAGAGGAGTTCATTCTCAACATGGCCATCACATACTAGAGGCAAAGAGATTAACTTCTTTGGTACATGCCAAAGGAAAATAGATTACTAGATAAGTTCCTTTGAAGTGCTCTGGTTTACACTGAAGAGGATCCCACAAAGTGCTCTGGTTTACCTTGGATAAGTTTGCACAAATTCCTATGGTTTACACCGGAGGAGTTCCTTCAAAGTCCTTCGATTCACACTAGAGGATTTCTTCTAAATTCCTCTGGTTTGCACTGGAGGAGTTCCTTCAAAATCCTCCAGTTTACACTGGAAGAGTTCCTCCAAAGTCCTCCCATTTACACTGGAGAAATTCCTCTAAAGTCCTTCAGTTTAAACCAGAAGAGTTCATTCAAAGTGCTTCGGTTTACAACGGAGGAGTTCCTATGAAGTCCTCTGGTTTACACAAGAGAGTTCATCCAAATTCCTCTGGTTTACACTAGAGGAGTTCATCCAAAGTCCCCCTATTTATACTGAAGGAGTACGTTCAAAGTCCTCTGGTTTACACAAGAGGAGTTCGTTCAAAGTCCTATGGTATAAACCATAGTTGTTCATGCTAACTTCTCCAATACAAACCGGAGCAGTTCATGCTAACTTCTTCGAAAGAAGGACATGACCCTATCAAACCACCTTTCGTAGTTTGGCCATAACTTTTGACTCGAGTGTCTATTTTGCATCTTCTTTATATTGTTGGAAAGGTCTTTCCGAGATATACAACTTATAAGTCATATGATTTGAGAAATTCTTCACCAAGTGCTTGCATTTTTCAGGATTATGATCTGGCACCTCGTCAACAACTCTGAGGAACAAAACACATCAATCATAAGCAAAGGAACTAAGGATTGAATTTAGTGAAGCTTATATGAAATTTAAATTAATTAATATTTCAATTATATGGGTTTGAATGCTTGGTTTTAATAGTTTATTTTGAGGTTACTCTCAAGACACTCAATTTTTGCATGTTGAATGGTGCGAGGTACCAATGCCAACGGGAGTTCGTACTCAACATTCTTGCAATCTGATCTACAATGAAGAACAATGGATCAACAAAAATAATAGAAATTGTCGCAACAACAGGGAGCAACGAAGGGAATTGAACCCAAATGAATGAAAAGGAAGTCTGAACCCTATGATGATCGAATCTCATAATGTCCAAATGAGTCATTATGATGGGAGATGTGCACTATATCCAGAATCTACAATGGCCCACCAACACTAACAAACAAATCTGAAATGTAACTACTATCTTTATCCTCTTATCATTACAAAAAAGAAAAGGACAAAAGTTTGTAAATGAAAGGTCACGAGGGAAGGAGGAAGGCCAAGAGTCACATTGAATTCTAATAAATACGGGGATTATATCCAAGAAAATAAATTTTTGTCTCTTCAAGCATTATATAGACTCAAAAACTATTCCAAGGAAGTATACTGTGTTAACTAAAATTGAGAATCGTTCTTTCGAGATTTCATGTACTATTATTGAAACGATTAATGAGGAGAAGCCAGTTTGGCCAAGATATTTTGTAAAGATCTTTGATTCTTGTGTTGGATGTATTGTGAAATATTCCTTTACGTTTTTCTTAGCACTCGGGTTGCATAAGAATGTACTTCATGTTGTAGAATATTCTTATGTATGATAGTAGCATTCTAATTTTTGTTCTTTGAAGAATATTTGCCTAAATTCGTGGGCGTAGAACCGTAAACAATTGTTCAAATGATAGAATGTTATGTATTTTTAGTTGTTTATTCATGTTGTTGTCTTTTCTTTGTGTGAACTTTTTCTCGGGCCCTTGACAGGAGCATGGTTGGTTCTATGTTTATTTTGTATTTGAATTAGTTTAGTTTGGACACATGCATCTTATATTAGTTGCATTTCATTATTTATCTTATGAAACCTTCATTAGTGGACTTGGTCGCAACCGATAAAACCAAAACCAAAAATGGTTGTCGGGCAAAAATCTGGATGGGTTCCCTATTCCAAATGGTGAGGGGTCTGACTGAAACTTCTTATCGAGGGTAACCCATGCTATTGACAAAGGGCTATTTCCCCCACGTCAACAGAATTGGCACTAGAAGGAGGGATGGATGACACACCACCCCATGTGGATTATTTTCATTAACCTTTAAACAACCCATGGCTCCTCTCCGTATCTCTGTATGGGATGATCCTTTGAGTCTCCTGAGACCTATCGGGTACATCTCAACCAAGACAATTAATCTCTTTTCAAACCCCAAATTCAATGGTGAAGGGCCTATCTTTGCATTCATGCATCTCAATCAGTTTAACATCACTCGACATAATCTTAATATTGTTCAGGAAAATGAAATATGTCGATTGTTTATCCTCACATTTGAAGGGCAGATTAAAGCTTGGTTTAGGACATTGCCAGTGAAATCGATTCATAGATGGAGACAATTCATGGAAGTATTCGATGTTGCTCATGTTGCTCATGTTTATGATGAATTCTTTAATGAACTCACAAAAATCCGTAGGCTTGAAAATGGGTCCGTGAATGATTTCTTTCAAAGAGTCGTGCAAATTTATTGCAGATTTCCTGAAAGTGACAAACCCTTAGACCAAGAAATATTGGATTGGTTTTCATACCTCATTTATGTTCCTAAATGGTGCAATATGGGTGCTCAAATAAAATCTCATTCACAAGTTTCATATATAACCACGAAGGATAAGGAGTACATGATCTCTAACTAGCACTCTGACGCAACTATGGGGGAATCCTTATCAGAAATATTAGACCCGTTAGCCCCGGAGTATGAACCATATATTATCTACCCTTCAAAAAATCATGAACATACTTTTGTCTATGACAAATATCCCATTGAAGAAATCCCATCATTTTTAGAATCCGAAGACCTTCATTCTCTCTACAAAAATATGTTTGATGATAATCACCTGCATGAGCATCCACCTGTTTATCATGCAGTGTAGTCTTTACATTACTCTTTCAATGATGAAACACTAAATGATAAACCAGAACAAAAAGAGTGCCCAACTTTGATCGATCAAACACTCTCTCTTGATGGAAATCCACCCATAATGCATAATGTTATCAATCCTTCACAATTTGAATTTCTAGAACATATTGAGTCACAATTAGATCTCGATAACCTTGTTTTCGATGACTACTTATATGTTCTGAAACTGAATGTGAATACTAATCTATCATTCGTTGATACCGTGCAATCTGAAATTTATGATCTCAATGCACAAATGTTAATCACAAAAAAATTAAGGTATGCAGAGCACAATGTATTTGTGGATCCCGATAAATAAATATCATCAAATGAACAACCCATCACTACGCAAGGCACGAGAAATGTTGATTTGATCCAAGAAACACTATCACCCAAATCGGCTCTAGAATTACATGTTAATGCTTAGGGGAGAATGCATCAATCATCCTTGGATGTTGTCTTAATCCTCCAACAATCCTCTCATGATTTTGATGATGTTATAGGAGAAGATATGGAGTCATCTTTCACTCAATGTTTCCTTCAAACTATCAACTATAATCTCTCCTCTTAACATCTGGGATATGTAAAATGTGTGCCCGGGGAGATTTTCCTGGATAGTGGGGCACTTTTCTTTTGACCAATGGTTATTTCAGGTCCTCATTGTTTTTTTTCAACCCCTGGAATGAATGATGCCACCTATCACGAGACTCTCTCACAAGGTACATTGTACACAAATTTTATTTATGGGTCTCATTAGGTATGTCATCCATTTTTCATTTCATTCCAACAATCCAATGGTAATCATTATAAACTTTATGATGGAATTGAGGCCTAGTTGGAGGAATCATCTACATTTCTCACAAACAATAACACTATCGAATTTAACATGAGTGGAGATTTACTTGAATCAACTCTTCCTATGTTTCATCCATCACTACTTCATTCTCTGCAATCGATTTTTGTTGAACACTTGTTTGCAGGTTTGGAGTTACTTGATTGGATGCACTGGCATTATGCTTTCACTTAGCTTTGTTTCATCTAGTGTAGGATAAAGTAGGAATATGAGTAACATAGTTCGTTTCTTCCTTTCTTCCTGCATAGTTTAGATGTATATATTTTTTTGTATAACATAGATCTGGACTTGTCTTGGTTTCTTCAATAAAGGCCACCAACTTTTGTTAGCTTAGTTTGCAGCTCGCGATGGCCTTCTTTAGTCTAAGTTTTTTTTTTCAACAAAGCTTTCTTCTTTTCATTTGATGCTTTTCATTTTTTTTGTTTGACTAAAAGTTTGGATTAACCTCGATTTTCATCCATCTTCATGAGGAAACCATGTGAAGGAATTATTTGAGATGTTCAACTGCAAGATTCACTTGTTTCAGTAGCATTCACTCTAGCATTGATAGTTGGACAACTAGTTATCCTAAGATGTTGAAAGAATATATGTTGAGGAATACTTTATAGCTCGGACAAGATGGAAACCGAGTTGAATGAACCACATCGGTTGTTCACAACCTTGCTTATCACAGATCCACTCTCTTGGTTCTAAAAAACAAATACCAGTGAGCTAAAACCTGGTTACACACATTCTCTTCAAGTATGCTTTTCTATAGACTTGAACCTTTTATGATGGAGCTGATTTAAAGAATGCAAAAGGCATATTATTGAGTTGTTCGGAAGAAATTCAAAATTTTATAGTAGATTGGGACCTTTGTACCTTGACTCTTTCATAATGGTGTATGTTGAGTACGAATATCTAAGTTTTTGTTGTTTTATAAAAAGGGTGTTCTTGAGACTTTTGATTGCAAATAACAGACACAAAAACATTTTGATGAAGTCTGTTGCATCACTTGAGTTTTAAGGTCATTTTATTTGCTTGATCATCTCGAGTGACAAGATAGATATTTGCTCCTTGGTCTTGAAAGCTCAAAGTGATGAAACCCATCTTCTTCTTATCAAGCATTTGTCATTATGAGAGCGAAGCATAATATTTTTCAGATTGGGAGGATTCCCTTAATGACATGGGTATCTTGACTGATATGCTTTCATTTTGTTGAAATTTGAATGTTTCCTTTGAAGCTTTTTGACTCAGATTTAACCGTCTTGATCTAATTTCCCACTCTATTGCTTTACTCTTTGAAAAATCAAATCCCAACTTATTGACTTTGACTAAATGATGGATTTTCATTGGTCCTCTATATTAATATGAACTTTTTTGAGTTTTCTCATGAAGTTTTCTAATTGGTTTCCTTCATCTTGATCTCGCTATGGGTTTTACATCACGATGTTTTTGTTGCCTTTAGAATTGGAATATTTTGTTGTTCAATGAGTAGGTACATCTAAGCTTGTTACACATTATTTTCGTCATCCATATGACTGTTAATGATGTAAACCTATCTATAGTCTTCAGAGGGGTCAGTAGCCTGAGTTCCTAAAGAAGGAAGGGAGAAGAACTTTTCTTGAGAAAAGAAGTTGCATTTTCCTTTGTAAAAACCCTATAAAAAAAGGAAGTTCGCAGGTTGCTATATAGGCAGGCCGCGAGAATGCCCGATTCTCATAGGTTGCACCATAGCTGGGTTGCGAGAGGTTCGCAGGTTGCTCTATAGGCAGGGTGCAAGAATGCCTACACGTGGGAAAAATGAGCTTTTTCTCGAATCTTCTAGAAGGAGAAACTTCCATGGTGAGGTGGCATCCGAGTGGTTTGGATCTTACTCGCTTTCATGATTTAGTGGGATCATCCTAACATCCTCACCTTATCCTCTTTAACTTATAAAAGGAGAGGAGTTCTCATGGAGAAAGTTAGCTTTGGTAAGCTTGGAGCTTTGGTTAGCTTGAAGCTTTTGGATTTGGCTTGGAATTATTAGCTTGGTTAGAGTGGTGTTGAGTTTTGCCTTTGTCAAGATAGATTGTGAGTAGTATTAGATCTATACTCTCAGAATTCTTGGAGTGGAAGTGTGTGGGGAATGAAGGACAGTTGGAAGGGACCTTACGACATCAAGGACATGGTTGTAATCTCTCTTTCACATTTAATATGATACAGTAATATGATTCTTTCCTATAAAGCTTGTTGTGTTTTATTGTATGATTCCTTGATCACATACATAGGTTTATATTGAGTTTATGTTATTACTATCACTTTGGTTGGTTGAATTCTTTTGCAGGATCATCATTGTATGAACATTGGAATGAAGCTAGGATGGCGATGGCGAGAGGAAGCGACATTTAAATGGTATGCCACTCATCCCTCTTTAGTTAGTAAATTCAATATCTAAAACTTAAGGAAAGTGTCATGTTTTGGTGTGTTTTGTTCTAGATCTAGGTGGATCTAGGGAGATCGGTTAGTGTCTGCACCTACCGATTAGTCCGTTAACAAAATTGGCGACTCCACTGGGGATTGGATGGGTTGTGACTATTGATCAACTTTCATTCATTGACCCTGCCTAGATTGTCTCCTTGAATGATTCTTATATGCAGACAGTATCACCCTTGCCACAGGTCAATTATGTGGCATTGTCGCCCATGGATTCAACTTCTGATGACTTAGATCCTGTAGTTGACATAGTGATCTCTTCGATAGGGTTGTTAGAGCCTGATCTCTTTACTTCTGTCATGACCCTCGACATGCTCTTCTTCCAGAGTGTGTTTCTTCCATCTAGTGAATATCTCTTGGAAGCTATGACCGAGTTTTGTCCCTTGACATGGTGTCCTTCTGGAGCATTGTCCTCTTGGAATCCATGATCAAGAAGAGAGTTTCGAGGATAGCTTTTGCGTCTCTGAGGCAACCTCATTAAAAAATGAAATAGAGGTCTTTGAGCATGGTTTTTTGATTTCAAGCTCGTTAAAAAATGAAACCACTTACGAGGATAGTTTTTTGCATCTATGTAGCAACCTCGTTAAAAAATGAAACATAGGTTACGAGCATAGTTCTTGTTTCTATGTCAAGCTCGTTAAAAAATGAAATAGTTTCCCCCCTCTCTATTTGATTCAAGTCCTTCATCTAGTATTTGAAGCTTCATTTCATTCT
>JZKD02S0096574.1:175374-197928 GCA_000966675.3 Picea glauca | reverse complement strand
CTGAAAAGTCCCCCAGACTCTCTCGTGCAAATCTCAAAACCATTTATCTCTTCTCACTCTCCATACTTTACCATTTGCAGTGTTTCTTCTAATCACTCTGACCCACCAATACAAATTATCGACGAGTTTCCCTCTTCCGTCATCAATATTATAGCAGAAATGATGTTGATCTGTCATAAAAAATGAGAGTATTGACAATGAACTTCTTTTCCTCACTGACATGGACCTTGTCAACAAGACTCACCTTCATTTGGACACTTCCCTTATTCTCCTCCAACTCAATTGCTTATCATTGCTCCTATCACTCAAGATCATATCATTTATAATGGTTAATATTTATACTCCTAACTGGATAACTAGTGACTGATCGTATATCTCACATAATCTATTTGATTTTCAGTCATAAACATGTTTGTGGTGCTAGTAGCTCGTATTACGCGTACCATTTTATCTTGTTCACTTTGTGCTTCTTGATTTTATGACTAAAACATGATTTTGAAAGTCATTCTTATCATCAGATGGGTTAACTGCAACATCTATAGGTCTTGCGTTGTCTTTGAAGTGCATCTCAGAAGAAAATTGGTCCTCTCAGCTCCTAAACAATGTTAAGCACTTTGAACGTCAGTTGGTCGTTTTCATGGATTTATATTTTTGTGCTATTAACACATTATCTTAGCTTCAATGGATGAAATAAAATCATATACAACACATATGACACAGGACTGATGAAACTAGATTTGAGCAAAGCAGTAGCAAGAACAAGGTCCGAACTTTCTTAAAAAAATATCTTTGCTTGCAATTTTGGGAACTTGTCAAAGTGGATTTTTCACTCATGAAACATGATAGATGTATGTTTTATGGGATTATGATTCCAATTCCACTGAAGAAATCAAAATCCGATGTCCAGAAGTGCCAGAACAATCGCCAAGGATTTCTCGTCAAGAAAACCTCGTTAATCGTGACCTTCATTAAACATGAATCCACTCAAATGCTTGAATGAAGTTGTAAGGTATCCCACTAGAAGCCCCTCCTTGTACTCTCTGTGTTGCGAAAAATGACATCTGAATCAAACATTGTATGAGAAAGTTATGGTCTTCTAAACTCCAGCTCTTCTTGTTTCTTGCCATTAAAAAAGACACTTAGAAATTTTTCGATTTTTTCCTTCATAGGGGAGTTTGTGCTCAACATGGCCGACACATAACAGAGGAAAAGAGATTAAATTCACTAGTACATACACGAGGCAAATAGATTATTGGATAATTTCCTCTAAATTTCTTTGGTTTACACCAGAGAAGTTCCCACGAAGTGCTCTGGTTTACCCTAGTGAAGTTTGCGCAAAGTCCTTTGGTTTACACTAGAGGAGTTCCTTCAAAGTCCTCTGGTTTACATCAGAGGAGTTCCTATAAATTCCTCTGGTTTTGCACTGGAGTATTTCCTTTAAAATCCTCTGGTTCAAATTGGAGGAGTTCCTCCAAAGTCCTTTGGTTTATACTAGAGGAGTTCCTCTAAAGTCCTCTGGTTTACACCAGAAAATTTCTCTCAAAGTGCTTTGGTTTACACAGGAGGGGTTCATCCAAAGTCCTTCGGTTTACACCAGAGGATTTCATACAAAGTCCTTCGGTTTACACCGAAGAAGTTTGTTCAAAGTGCTTCGGTACCAACCAGAGCATTTCGTGCTAACTTCTCTGGTACAAACCATAACAGTTCATGATAACTTCTCTGAAACATGGACATGACCCTACATAATTGTTTTCCGTATTTTGGCCGTAACATTTGACTCAGGTGTTTGTTTTGTGCATTATTTATACCATTGGAAAGGTCTTTTTGAGATCTAAAAATTCTCAGTTAAATGATTTTAGAAATTATTAACACCTCATCAACAACCCCCAGGAACACAACACATCAATAATGAGTAGAGGAACCAAGGATCCAATTCAGGGAAGCTTATACTGAATTTTAATTAATTAATATTTAAGTTATATGGGTTTGAATTCTTGGTTTTAATAGTTTATTTTGAGGTTACTCTGAGGTCACTCAAGTGTTGGATGTTGACTGGTGTAAGGTACCAATTCCAAGGGGAGGTTGTACTCGACATTCTCATAATGCGATATACAATAAAGAACAATAGAGCAACAACAACAATAGAAATTGTCTCAACAATAGGGAGCAATGAATGGAATCAAACCCAAATGACTGAAGAGGGATTTTGAACCCTATGATGAACGAATCTCATAATTTCCAAACCAGTCATTACGGTGGGAGAGGTGAACTATAGTCGAAATATATGATGGCCCACCAACACTAAAAGACAAATCCAAAATGTAACTGTTGTCTTTCTCCTCTTACCATTACGAAGGGGATAAGGATAAAAGTTTGTAAATGAAAGGTCACGAGGGGAAGGCGAAAGCCCAAGAGTCACATTGACCTCTAATAAATACGAGGATTGTATCCAAGAAAAGATATTTTTGGCTATTCAAGCATTTTATAGACTCAAGAACTATTTCAAGGAAGTATACGATGTTAACTAAAATTGGGGAGCCTTCCTTTGAGTTTTCATGTACTATTATTGAAACGGTTAATGAGGAGAAGCCAGTTTGGCCAAGCTATTTTATGAAGAGATTTGATTCTCGTGTTGGATGTATTGTGGACTATTCCTTTGCGTTTTTCTTACAACTTGGGTTGTGTAAGAATGCACTTCATGTTGTAGACTATTCTTATGTATGATAGTTCCATTCTTATTTCTTTTCTTCGGAGAATATTTGTCTATATTCATGGGCGTAGAACCGTAAACAATTGTTCAAATAATAGACTATTGTGTATTTGTAGTTGTTTGTTCATGTTGTTGTCTTTGCTTTGTGTGAAATTTTTCTCAGGCCCTCGATAAGAGCATGGTTGGTTCTATGTTTACTTTCTGGTTGCCTTAGTTTAGTTTGTACACATGCATCTTTTAGATTAGCTGCATTTCATTATTTAGCTTAGAAAACATTCATCGGTGGACCGGACCTCAATCGATAAAACCAAAACCAGAAATGGTTGTTGAGATAGAATCTGGATGGGTTCCCTATTCCTAACAATGAGGGTCTAATTATGACTTCTTATCGGGGGTAACCCCTGTTGTTGACAAAGGGCCATTTTTCCCACGTCAACATGTACCATCCTTGGAATGAGAGGAAGTGTTTGATGAGTTTTCTAGGGTGTGTATTTCATGAAAATAAAAAATATTAAAAAAAAGTGAGATGGTTGTGAGCCTTATGTATCATAAAATTGATGTTAAAAAATATGATCATACCATGTGCCAATGTTATTTCCTAATTATTTTACCCTATATATTGTTGTACATAATGTGACCTCATCAGACAATCAACCTAGTTTTTGTGCATGTAGGTTGATCCCATGTGGCATAGGGTTGGGTGTCCTTTATCCTATCCTTATTCAACCCATAGTTGTGTTTCACTCGCATAAATTTTCAATCCAAGAATTTGTTAACCCACATTTGTATTTCTTCCACTATTAATTAACAAAAACCAAAACCAAAAAAGTTCATTCCAAGAATTTGCTTACTGAAACATAACTTATTTTGCTTGTGAAATTTGAATTTAAAAAATTATCACAGAAAATTACTCAACCAAAGAGTTCTCAACATTGGTAAAAGTTTCGTTACAAAGAGAGTAGCTTGGATATTACAACAAATATTCAAGAAGCAACCAATAAATTCTATATTTTATAAATTGCCTGGGCAAAAAAATTCACTAACAATAGGATTTTGTGAATTCAACAACTAAATTCAAACATATGCATTAATAAGCATCACTTCCATCACATAAATTTGTTGAAAAAGGAGAAATTGTTAGATATAACTAGGATCCAACTCTCTATAGAGGGTCTGAAGTAGATAAGATTTTAGGTGTTGTGATTTGTAGCCAAAAAGTGCATGCATCAAGATAAAAAGATTACAAATTATTTAAGTGCTACATATGCAAACCATGAAATACACATTTTGTAGAGAATTGTAACACCCTTGTTTCCCCCAGTCTGTAAATATAATTATTATCACGACCAAAACCATAAATAGGTTTGTTATGTGACCATTGAAAGATACTGGACCTTTGATTAATTTTGTAATGTGCATGTTTGGTTATTAATGCAATAGGGAAATGTTGAGCAACTTCTAAAGGGGTTTCCTTCACAGGCTATGATGTCATGAGAGGAGTGGTGCAAGAAGGAAGCTATTACTAGTTGAAATGACCCTGCCAGGCAGTACCCTATCAAATTAAAAACAATGTAGACCTTGAACTGTCCTTAGCCTAGAAATTTTATTACCAGTCATGCTGGTAGTTGGGTATTCTCATTCAAAGAATAAATGAAAGATGGGCATAAGTACCCATCGAGAAGATTATGAAATGACCCATGAGGTCTTAGGGAAGAATACACAAAAGAGAGGTAGGGAGAGACATACATACACACGGACGAGAAAAAATATTGAGCGCTAGAGAAGGAGAGACAGAGAGAGAACTCTCTGGTTCGAGAAGAAAGGACAAAGGACCCTGGTAAATTCCACTAAGATATTCCCTCATGAAATCATACCCTAGATCGGGGGTGGACGGTTTCTAGGAAAATTGGTGCAGCTTGCCTATGTTTGGGTGGAGAGCGATATACACTTCAATAGTTCCCCTCATCTCCAAAATTTGTAAATAAGTAACTTATTATGTTTCTGTGTATTGATTTGAAAACATATACGGTTGGATGATCAATATGGTGATTTTGAATACGAATATCTGATTTGTGAGTTTGACTGTGTATTTTCCTAGGGATAACATTATGTTTGCATGGATTATATCTGCTAGGGAAATCTTGTGTTCTTGATTATAGCCAGTCTCTATCTCTAGCAAAATAACTGCAAGTATATGTTTTTGAAAATCTTGTGTGAATGGTGAATATGAGAAGGGTATGAACATATATAGTTATCGAGTGTGTAAATAACTCAAATCTTAGTAATATCTTAAGTTGAAAGATGACCCAATATCCCTGCTTACTGTAAATGCCGCATGGCTATTAGTATATATGTGTGTGTGTGTGTGTGTGTGTGTGTGAACTTGTGTGTCACCATGTTTGGATCCCTGCAACAAAAGACTCCTCACGGGATAAGATGAAATAGAGGCATAATGGGTAGGAAATGGAATGCCTTGGACCTAGGCAAGAGTCCTTGAAAAATCAGAAGTCTTGAGAAGAATTGGAGAAAACCCTCGCAAAATTTGGCTAATTCCTAGATCAGAATGTTAATCTTGAGATAAAACCCTTCTTTTGCCTCGGAGGAATCGTGACTGTCGATTTGTCACGATGGTTAGATATGGACCCTCTATCGTATTAGGGACATGATTAAATCTTAACCATTGATCTAGTGAGAGAATAGATCCCTATCGACCATCATAGGGTTCCAGTCAGAGTAATTTACGGAGATGGGCTCTGACAAGAAGACTCCGGGGATAGATCTAGATAGTTAATTGGAACAAGGGTGAGATTTGATCTCAGTTGTTGATCTGATGATATAAAATAATCTTAGCCTTTCTTCGGAGGACGTTGTTCGGGGAAATTTTTGGACCCGGATGAGATGCACTCCAAAAGAAGAACTTTGAGGGATGATCAAGACCGTCGATCAACGAAAGGAAGATTGGATCGTAGTCATTGGTTTTGAGTCATAAGATTTTGGTTTGAGAAGGATCGTACACCCAATGATGACACGACCAATTGCAATTGGCCCACATGGCATACAGAGGCCAACCCACATGTCACGAGGGCATTGTGACACGTGTCAAGTGGAATCGAGTTTCAGGCATGACCTTGTGTTAGATTTTGAGTGCCATGTGTCATGACTAGGTGGTAGGGCCATGTGTTAGGATAGGTGTATTAATCCATAATGTTAGATATCCATGAGAATATCCTGATAATTCATTGCAAGATACTAATTAGAGTGAGTTATAGACTGACACTCCAACGAAGGAACTCGTAGGGAAGTTCTGAGCCGTTAATCAAAGAGGGTTGTAGTGAAATGAAAACCATTGATATGTCACAAGCTCTACAAAGGTTCTCTAACAGGAGAAACTCTGAGGAAAGATTTGGGTTGTTGATCTGTCGAGGTCAAAGGAGATATGAGAAAAAATCCTAACCGTTGATCTGTCGAGATCAAAGGAGCTCCGAGACGCAATCCTGATCGTTGATCCGTCAGGATCAGAGAAGTTATGAGAAGAGATTTGGGTCATCAATTTGCCAAGATTAGAAGGCCTCAACGTATGGTCTAGATCGATGATCCTTAGTCAAGGGATCAAGAGGATGACGTGGAGGATTCCAGGTTTTGATCCTAGAAGGTATCATGTGGCATAGTGATTTGGTACCTTTAGGTGAACCTTCTATCGGAAATTTGAATGCCACGTGTCAGGTGGAGATGGTGCCAGGTGTGATGCAGAGATGATGCCAAGTGTTAAGAGGATTTGGCATATGTAGGTGAAAATATGAGAAGATCTAGGCTGTTTTTTAGAGTTCAAATATTGGAAAGGTCGTGTGTCGACCAAGAAGGTCGCAGACGATGAAGGCATCGATGAAACGACGAGAACCGTCAGTCTACCATTGGGCGAGAGGAATATTCGTTGTTGATCTCCCATGAGACTTTTCCAAAATATGAGTGAGGATGATGGCATCATGAATGATGTGGCATGCCAACATGGACACCAAAGCGTCCCTAAGATGACAAGTGCCAGCTTTTGATTGGTTGATGAGGGTCTGGAGAGTAAAGACAATGATAATCATTGATCTCATTGGATATTTGACGAGGATATTTGGACCATTGGATCCAGATGCATTGTTGTCAGGGATATGGGAGGTTGGTAAGGTCACGTTAGACCAAGAAATGTCGACGACAATGGAGTAATCATCGACGATGATGGGAGTCGGGGTTTAACGACAATCGTTGATCGACGGAGGGATGATGTGGAACCTCCACCGTAGATCTCGTGGGTCACATACATGTACCATGTAAACCTTTATAGCTAGGAGTTAACCTCCATGCCAATTGATATTGCCAACATACTTTGAACAAAAAAGATCAAGATATGAGAGTCATAGGATTTGTGAAAAGTGCATTTTGGTGTATCATCATCAAAATATTTGCTAATGGGAGTGAACTATGTGATAAGAAGTTCTGATGATGATGAAAGGTGAGCCTAAGGATTAGACCTATGATTCTAATGTGTCACTGCCATGTTGACTGGCATGAGTAATAAGATACCACGTGGACGCCACGTGGTAATGATCTGGTTGTTGACCAATGAAGGGAAAAAACCTTTGAGAGGCCATAACTTGTGAACCCAAACTTGGATTTGAGCACGGTTATAGTCATTGGGAAGCTCTAAAAATTTTTAGTGCCCCATCCCTTAAAAGGATACTCAGGGGGTTTGGTGTGTTACAGAGTGGTATTAGAGTGAGGCTACAACATTTGGCATGCTTGGGCTCATGAAAGATTCAAATAAATTTTATTAGAAAACTTTTAAGGGGGAGGGCACCCTACCCTACCTTATCAGATGACCAAAAAGGTCGATTTCCCAATGCCATAGGCAGGGGGTTAGTCTCTTTCCCATAAAATCAAGCCCTGAGACCAAGCACTTACTCCTTTGAGCACTTTGCCACTTTTTAACAAGTGATATTTCTCCTTAGTATAGAAGGAGGTCGAGAGGTATCAATGAAACCACCCTCAAGAGTGTCATTGTAGCTTTAGTAATCACCACGTGTCCCTCAGTGGGATTTATGATACCACCAATGCAGGGTAACTCTATGTTAACTCATGTGCAACTTAAGTGCACACCTTTGATCTGAATCGTCGATCCTTACATGTGATCCACGATTATTTCTAGGTTGCACAAAGATGTGGATCATTGATCTAATTGTGATTAGAAATCATGATTATATCTTACATTGTCGATGATTTGATCAGGAATTCCACGATTCAATGGTGTATATTGATTGATCTTTTGATCTAGCAGTCCCTAAGTCACTATTTTACCTAGCATTTGAAATTCAAATTTTTTTTCGTTGGGTAAAAAAATAACAGGCAAAGCTCAAGATTGATGATGCTCCTGCATCACTATCCATGAGAGCTTATTTAAATTTTATTACTGAAAATAGGGATGAGATATTGTGTTGTTTTTACATGTTTAAATATGAATTGTAAGTTGTTTTTATATGCTAAATAATAATGTTGAATTCATCTTATAGAATTTTATTTTATAAGGTGTCCATATCTAATGGATAAGTGACTAATAGAAAATGTTGATTATCAACACTTAACCAATCAAATGATTTAAAGGATGGTGACCTATCATGAAATGGAGAAGGATCCCATAACAGAGAAGAAGATTTTGATGAAAGGAGAGTGGTAGAAACCCCTCCAGACTTGGTTGAAACTGTGAAAAGTCTCGTGGAAGAGCTACAAAGATTTAGAGGCTTATGAAAGAACAAGAAAATCAAACTGAAATAAATCCAGTATTGCTGCAAATCTTGCCAAACATACAGAGGCAGCTGCAACACAGGCCAACAACCATTAATGTGGAAAAAAATCATCTTGAGAAAACTCAGTGTTTACTTGAGATACAAAGTCATGGTCTTGAAAGAATCCACACAAGAAGAAGCAGTCCCAAGAAGGCCCAACATGAAGCCAAGAGGCATTCCAAATCCAAAGACTCCTCTAGTGAAGGAGAAAAAAACTCCAAGGAATTGTCTAACAGTGAGACTAGTTCACATCCTCAAAAGAAAAGAAAGAGGAGGAAGCACTCCAAGGGAAGTGACCCTAAAGAATTTAAGAAATCCAAACCACCCACTTTTGATGGAGAAATAAAAAAGGGGGAAGAAGTAGAAGCTTGGATACTTGGTTTGAAGAAGTACTTTAGAGTTCATGACTATTCTGAAAATTTGAAGGCCCAAATAGACATATTTAACTTGAATGGAAAGGCCTCTATATAGTGGGAGGACCTTAGAAATATGAAGGGAATCCGTGAGAAGGAGATATCTCGGGGAAAATTTGAAAAATACATCAATAAAAAGTATATGTACGAAAGGTACTATGATGAGAAGACTAAGGATTTCTATGAACTCAAACTAGGTCAGCTCACCATAGATGAATATATCAACAAGTTTTTGGAGCTGCTGAGGTATGTGCCCTATATAATGGAAGAAAAGATGAAGATGCAACGATTCCTTAGTGGGCTGCCTCAATCCTTCCAGAACAAAATTGAGTTTGATGAACCTAAGACCTTGGAATATGTTATTTGAAAGGCTAGATACTACTATGAACAATTCAACCACAAGGAAAAATACCCCAAGGAATGGAAGAATAAAGGTAAACTAGTATTCAAGAAGAAGGGATTTAAACCTTCAAAGTTTAAGAATTATGGGAAGAATTCTAAGATGAGATTTCCCACTATGAGTGTGAATCAACATAAATTTCCATCTCATAGTGGAAATAAAACCATTGGATCAACCCCGAGAAGGATTGATACTACTAAGAGAGAACCATTGAAATGTTGGGGATGTGGAGAAGAACATCTACTAAGGGACTGCCCTCATAGAAAACTAGACAATAGGAGAGTCTACAATGTTCAGGAGGCTACCACAATCAATTATGTGTCCAAGAGCATGCCAGAGATTCATGGAGCCTTGGATAATAGGCAGGCAGACCACCAAGCGTCAGTGGTGGAAATGGAAGCTATGATTACCAACCATCTTGCTTTTATTCTAATTGACCCTGGTTCTAATTTGTTTTATGTTTCCCCTCAAACTGTTGAGAAATGTAAATTACAACAAGTGAAACATGTTAAACCATGGTTGGTTCATTTGGCCACTAGAACAAAGAGGAAGGTAGCAAAGGTCATACCAACATGCCAATTCATTATGAATGGGTTGTCTACCCAAGCAACCCTAAACATACTCCCTTTAGGATCTTTTGTCTTGTTGATTGGCATGGACTGGTTGGTTTCCCATAAAGCCAATTTTGGAATGTTATCATAAAAAATTAGAGTGTGAAGATGAGGAAAGGAGGAGAAGGATCCTCCAAGGAATTAAAAATCCTATCTTAGTGAGACAAATATCATCCCTTCAAGTGAAAAAGTATTGCAAAAAAGGATGCCCTTTATATGCAATACAAGTACTGAACTATGTTGAGGACCATAAACCAATCCTAGAGGACCATCCTATATTGAGAGAATATAAAGATGTGTTTCTTGAAGAGGTACCTGGTCTACATCCAATAAGAGACATTGATTTCTCAATAGAACTTGTACCTGGAGAGGTGCTAATGTCTAGAGCACCTTATAGGAAGAGTACCCTAGAGCTAGTTGAGCTCAAATTACAACTGAAGGAGATGTTGGAAAATGGTTATATTCATCCTAGTGTGTCTCCTTGGGGAACACAAACCTTGTTTGTGAAGAAGAAGGATGACACACTCAGGTTGTGCATAGACTATATACAACTCAACAAAATGACAATTAAGAATATGTATCCCTTGTCGAGAATTGATGACTTATTTGACCAGTTAATGGGTGCTACAATTTTCTCCAAGATTGACTTGAGGTCTAGATACCACCAGGTCCAGATTAAGGATGAATACATCCTCAAAACAACCTTTAAGACAAGGTATGGGCACTATGAATTTGTGGTGTTTCCATTTGGGCTTACCAATGCACCAACCACCTTCATGTGCTTGATGAATAGTGTGCTTAACAAGTTTTTGGAAAGATTTGTGTTAGTTTTCATCGATGATATCCTAATATATTGTAAGAGCAGGGAAGAACATGAAGAACACCTCAAGTTAGTGCTTCAAGTGCCGAGAGAACACAAGCTTTATGCAAATTTTAGTAAGTGTGACTTTTTCCAAAAACAAATCCATTACTTTGGCCACGTCATCATTGAGAAAGGAGTGGCAGTTGATACTGACAAAATCAAATCCATTATGGATTGGCCTACACCAAAACATGTAATTGAAATCAGATCCTTTATGGGACTAGTAGGGTACTATAGAAGGTTCATAAAGGGGTTTTCCAATATTGGTTATCCAATCACCTCCCTTCAAAAAAACGGAGTCAAATTTGTTTGGATAGCCGAGTGTGAAGAGAGTTTTCAATAGCTGAAACATTTATTGGCCAATGCACTTGTGCTAAAGATTGCAGACCAAAACAAGGATTTCCTTGTGTGCACAAATTCCTACAAAGAAGGACTCAGAGGAGTCCTCATGCAAGAAGGGCATGCAATCTGTTATGAATACAGGAAATTGAATAAACATGAAATGCATTATGTGACCCATGACTTAGAATTAGATGCCATAGTACATGCCTTAAAAATGTGGAGACATTATCTCTTAGGCAGTAAATTTGTACTCATGACAGACCATAGTGGACTGAGGTATTTGTTTGACCAACTCAAACTAAATGCTAGACAAGCTATATGGATGGCTCTCCTTAGTGAATTTGACTTTCAAATCAAACACATCAAGGGAAAATAAAATAGAGTCGTTGATGCCCTCAGTAGAAGCATGAAATTGATTCACTTAGCACTTGTAAGCACCTGTGAATTATACATCAAAGAAAGGGAGAATTATACATCAAAGAAAGGGTTAAAAGTGCACAAGAAACATATGAATTTTTCAAAACTGTAAAGACACATCTAGATAAAGAGCCTAAAGGGATGAAGTATGAGGGATATCAACTGTTGGATGATGGCATGTTGACCTACAAAGGTAGGTTGTATATCCAAAATTGTGACGACTTGAAGAGGTTCACCATGAATGAACTACATAAAAATCCATATGTTGGTCATTGTAGCTATCATAAAATGATTACAACCACTGGGAAACTATTTTATTGGCCATGTATGAAAAAGGACATAGTTGATTATTTAGCTAAATGTTTAGAATGCCAACAAGTTAAAGTAGAACACAAGCATCCAACATGGTTGTTGTATCCCCTACCTATTGCAAAATGGAAATGGGAAACCATCTCCATGGATTTTATCACATGATTACCTAAATCAACTAGACAAAATGATGCCACTATGGTAGTTGTGGACAAGTTGAGCAAAGCTTCTCTCTTTATTTTGGTAAAGTCTGCTTGCAAGGCAATAGATATTTCCAATATTTTCATGAAAGGAATATTTAGGCTACATGGTATGCCTATGGAAATCGTATCTGATAGAGATACAAAATTCACCTCTGAATTTTGGAAATCTTTGTTTGCTGGTCTTGGAACTAAAGTGTTATTTAGTACAACTTATCACCCTCAAATTGATGGGTAAACGGAGAGGGTAAATTGAGTATTAGAAGACATGTTGAGGATGCATGTGATGCATCAGCCTAAGAAATGGGAAGAATACCTACCACTGGTGTAATTTTCCTACAATATTGGCTATCAATAATCCTTGAAAATGAGCCCTTTCAAGGCTCTCTATGGTAGACAATGCAAAATTCCAATCAGTTGGGACAACGCAGTGGAAATAATTACACTTGGGTAGACATTTTAAAGGAGTTGGAACAACAAGTAGCCCAAATAAATCAAAATCTAAAAGTGGCCCAGGACAAGAAGAAGAGTTATATAGATAACAAAAGGAATCATTAAGAGTTCAAAGTAGGGGATCATGTGTATCTCGGAATTAGACCCAGAAGAAGTTCCTTGAGAATGGGAACATGTGCCAATATGGCACCTCGGTTTTATGGACCTTTTGAAATTTTTGATAGAGTGGGACTTGTAGCTTATAGAGTAGCTTTAACTCCCATAATGAAAGCACATGATGTTTTCCATGTTTCATTGTTAAAGAAATATATACATGATTCTTCTCACATAATTGACTGGTATGTGATCTAGGTAGATCCAGAGGGAGAAATCCTACTAAAAAAACAATGTATCCTAGACATGAAAGAGATCCCTCTCAAGAACATAACCATTGCATGGGTCAAGGTGCAATGGAAACGCTTTGGTCCTGATGAAGCTAGATGGGAACTGGAGGATTCCATGAAACAAGCATACCCATTTTGTTCATTGTTGTATATAGAGTTTTCACGACAGATAGAACAACAAGGGCAGTGTTCCTTTAAGGGGGAGGGGATTGTAACACCCTTGTTTCCCCCAGTCTGTAAATATAATTATTATCATAACCAAAATTATAATCAAGTATGCTATGTGGCTATTGAAAGACAATAAACGTTTGATTAATTTTGTAATGTGCATATTTGGTTATTAATTCAATAGGTAAATGTTGAGCTACTACTGAAGGGGTTGCCTTCATAGTTTATGATGTCATGAGAGGTATGGTGTAAGAGGGAATCTATTACTGGTTGAAATGACCTTGGTAGGTAGTACCTTGTCAAATAAAAAACAATGCAGACCCTGAACTATCCTCAGCCTAGAAATTTGATTACCAATCAAGTTGGTAGTTGTATAGTCTCATTCAAATAATCAATGAAGGATGGGCATAAGTAACTATCGATAAGATTTGAAATGACCCACAAGGTCTTGGGTAAGAATACATGAAAGAGAGGTGGGGAGAGACATACATACACATAGACGAAAAAAAATCCCGAGTGCTAGAGAAGGAGAGACAAAGAAATAACTTTCTGGTTTGAGAAGAAATAACAGAGGACCCTGGTAAATTTTGTTGAGATATTCCCTCATGACATTGTACCCTAGATTTGGGGTGGCTAGATTCTAGGAAAACTGGTGTAACTTGCCTATGGTTGGGTGGAGAGAGACATACCCTTTAGTAGTTTCCCTCATCTCCCAAATTTGTAGATAAGTAACTAATTATGTTTTTGTATATTGATTTGAAAACATATATGGTTGGATGATCAATATGGTGATTATGAATATGAATATATGATCTGTGAGTTTGACTGTGTATTTTCCTAGGGATAGAATTATGTTTGCATGGAATATATCTTCTAGGGAAATTGTGTGTTCTTGACTATATGTGGTTTCTGTCTCTAGCAAAATAACTACAAGTATATGTTTGTGTAAATAGTGTGTTAATGGTGAATATGAGAAGGGTATGAACATATATAGTTTTCGAGTGTGTAAATAACTCAAATACCAATGATATCTTAAGTTGAAAGACGAACTAGTATCCCTGTTGACTGTAAATGTTGTGTGGCTATTAATATATGTATGTGTGTGTGTGTGTGTGTGTGTGTGTGTGTGTGTGTTTGTATGTGTGTGTGTGCACCCATGTGTCACCATGTTTGGATCCCTGCAACAAATGACTCCTCATGGGATAAGACGAAAGAAAGGCACCATGGGTAGGAAATGGAATGCCTTGGACCCAAGTGAGAATCCTAAAAAAATCAGAATTCTTGAGAAGGATTGGAGAAAACCCTTGAAAAATTTGGCTAAGTCCTGGATCAGATTGTTAAGCCTGAGATAAAACCCTTGTTTTTCCTCAGAGGAATCATGACCTTCGATTTGGAACGACGGTAAGATCTGGACCCTCTATTGGAGTAGGGGTAATATTAAATATCAACTGTTTATCTGGCGAGAGAATAGATCCCCACCATCCATTGTAGGGTGCCAATCCAAGTAAGTCACAGAGATGGGCTTTGACGAGGAGACTTCAGGGAGAGATCTAGACCATTAATCGAAACAAGGGTGAGATTTGATCTCGACTGTCGATATGACAAGATACAATAATATTATCCATTCTTTAGAGGACCTCGTTCGAGGCAAGTTGTGGACTTGGAGGAGATGCCCTCCGAAAGAAGAAATCTGAGGGATGATCAATATTGTAGATTGATGAAAGGAATATCAGATCCTAACCATTTGTTTTGAGTCAGAAAATTGTGGCTTGAGAAGGACCGTACACCCAACGATGACAAAACCAATTTTAATTGTCCCACGTGGCATACGAAGGTTGACCCACGTGTCACAAGGGCATTGTGCCATGTGTCAAGTGGAATCAATTTTTTAGGCATGACCTTGTGTTGGATTTTGAGTGCCACATGTCACGACTAGGTGGCAAGGCCACATATCATGACAAGTGTCTTAATCCCCACCATTAGATATCCATGAGAAGATCTTGATCATTCATTGCAAGGTACTAATCAGAGTGATTTATAGAGTGACCTATAGAGTGACACTCTGACGAAGGAACTCTGATGGAATATCCGAGACGTTAATCAGAGAGGGTTGTAGTGAAATGACAACTGTTGATCTGTCGTAGGCTCCACAAAGGTTCTCCGATGGGAGAAACTTCCATTGGACCTGGTGTTATGGAGTTACCATTGATGTCAAAGAGGGTCAATATGGCCAATATGGTGTAGACAAACCCATACATTATCTAAATCTTATCAAGCAATTGCTTTCTTCTCCCCGGGGACATAACTTTGTTAAAACTCATATGGGAGTTTGATTAATGTTCATGTATTCATATCAATGTCCTAGAAATTTTTTTATGTTGAATTGTGTTACTGGAATCCATTCACATAAGAAGCAATTGAAGGTATCATTGGGAGACCTTTACAATGGAACCTCAAAAATAAGTTTTTGTGCTCTAAGAAAGGATCAAGTATGGTGCTTCAATAGAATACAATAGGTGTCAAGGGTCTGGTATAAAAATATCAGCAAGGAGGATGCTTCACAGATATTTCATTACTCAGATATTGAAGAATCTTGTTGTAGAATATATTATGAGGAGTGACGTTTATAGATCATTGACATCCATTCTCAAAGTTGTGCTCAAGTTTAGATTTAAATCCCAAGCATTTACTGCATATATCAATGTCAGAAACCCCTTGTCTTCCTTATAGGAATGCCCCTTTTTAACAATGCCACTGTCTACAACATTCTAAAGAGTCTTAATTAGACTAATGAATCCTCATGTCAAACAAGTTTTGTACACCTCCTATGGTTGAACAATGATGGTCTTACTATAGAGTCACTACAGGACTCAACTTCAGTTTACCTGAGAACTCGCAACTTTATACATGGTTCTTTTCCCTCTTTTATTATAAAGATCAATGCCTCTAATCATCATTATAGGTATGCAAGATGTAAGGTATCAATAGGATTTTTCACTGTGATCGTTAGATCACTGGATCAATTCACATGAATCATAAAATCTATGGATTGACAATGAACAACGATGATTGATCGTAGATCGTTGGATTAGATTAAGAGCATGATCGAACAACCCTAATCAAATTCACATTTTGAAATAACATGATCGTTAAATACCAAGCTCGGACCCAAAGTCTCCATTCAAATCCTCTTTTATAAATTCCATGCTCACAGTCGATCAAATCAGATGATCCACGATGAATTGACAATTTACCAGAGTCAACACAAATGTGGACACGAAGACTTCATTTAAATCCGCTCTTATAATTTTTGAGTCCATTGTTGATCAAATCGAACAGGACTTGTTCAATTCATGTTTGGTTGAGGTTTGACGAGAGTCAAAATAAACCCAAATGCGAAAATATAAGTCAAATTGGATTTTTTATATTGGTTGTATCCATCATCAATCAAGTTTGTTATGAAAACTTTGATTATTGGTGTTGTTGTTAACATGAATGAACAATTGGTGTTAGTGTATACTCTGCATATTTGGTTACTGAAAGTAACGATCAAATGTAAAATATGATGAGTACTAATTTTGTGAATCACAGACTGGTGGATGGTTTATTTTCACTAGCGATATGAATGGAGAAAGGGACCTCAAATCATATTATCGTTGGTCGATTAAGAGTACCTTGAGGAGAGGCTCTTGAAGAACCTTATTAATTAAACACTCAGAGTTTGAATCTAGTTAACTCCTTGGGGTCATGGTGTTTTTCAAGAGAAGTTACAACAATAGTGAAAATATTTTAGCATCCAACCATTCCATTGCTACTACATGGATTTTGGCACGAGAAGGGATAAATGATGAATAACTTAAAAGGGATTTGAAGTATTTTAAAATTAAAATCATCTTTTATTGAAAACATAAATGTCATTATTATTTTTAAATTAAATGGAAAGGTGCAATGGTTCATTATTAAAAATACACAGTGTTTCAATTATACACCTGTTGGAAGACTATATACACAGAGGAATATATTGAAAAAGAAATGACTTGGAGAGATAATTTAGAAGATAAAAAACAGAAACAAATTCCAAGGAAGTATATGAAACCTGAGACATACACATGAAGTGAGGGTGGAAGGGGCGAGCAAGGGAGGATTGGTGTCCTCTACAGGTTGAAGACTAAAACATGGAGTTGCAGCTTCCTCAAGTTGGTGCTTGAAAACAAGAGGATTGGAGTCCTCTACAGGTTGGAGCCTGATCTACAGGGAGTTGGTGCTTCCTCAAGTTGGTGCTTGAAAACAAGAGGATTGGAGTCCTCTACAGGTTGGAGCCTGATCTACAGGGAGTTGGTGCTTCCTCAAGTTGGTGCTTGGAAAATAGGGGATTGGTTTCTCCTTGAGTTGGTGCTCAAAACAAGAGAGATTGGTGTATACTACAAACTATAACTTGTAAATGAAATATAGTTTTTATGATTGTTACATTCAAAATCTAGAGTTTTATACATTCTTGTTGATAAATTTTTATGGTTCATATATTAATAATTAAAGAATTAATTTAATTTGAGAAAAAGAAACAATACTCATTCACCCCTCCTCTCAGTATTGAAAAACATTACAAAAAATCAGAAGGTAGATTTGAGCCGCTAATCTGTCGAGATCAAAGGAGCTCTGAGACGCAATCCTAGCCATTGATTTGCTGAGATCAAAGGAGCTCCAAGACGCAATCCTGACCATTGATCCATCGGGATCGGAGAAGCTCCGAGAAGAGATATGGGCCATCAATCTACCAAGACCAAAATGCCTCAATGTACACTATGGATCGATGATCCTTAGTCAAGGGCTCAAGAGGATGATGTGGAATATGCCATGTGTCGATCCTATAAGGTACCACATGGCATAATGATTTGGCACCTTTAGGTGAACCTTCCGTGGGAATTTTGAATACCACATGCCATGTGGTGATGGTGCCACATGTCACGTAGAGATGACACTACATTTTCAGAGGATTTTGGATATGTACGTGAAAATATGAGAATATATGGGTTGTTCGTCAAAGTTCAAATATTGGCAAGGTCGTGTGTCGACCAAGAAGGCCGACGACAACAAAGGCATCAACGACACGATGAGAATCGTCGATCTGTCGTTGGGTGAGAGGAATATCGATCATTGATCTCCTATGAGACTTGTCCAAAAGAGAAGTGAGAATGATGACATCATGAATGATGTGGCATGCCAGTAAGGCCACCAAAGGGTCCCTAAGATGAAAAGTGTCAGTTGTTGATTGGTTAACGAGGGTTTGGAGAGGAAATATAGTGATAATCATTGATCTCGTTGGAGATTTTACAAGGAGATATGGGACGTTGGATCTAGATGCATTGTCATCGGGAATATGGGAGGTTGGTAAGGCCACGTTCGACCAAGAAATGTTGACGACAATAGAGTAATCGTCGACGACGATGGGAGTTGGGGTTAATTACAATCGTTGATCGACGAAGGGACAAGGTGAAACCTCCACGATAGATATTGTGGGTCACATCCATGTACCATGTAAACCAAAGGATTTGGGTGTTAGCCTCCACACCAATCAATATTATCGATGTGCTCTGAACCGAGGAGATCAATATCTAAGAGACGTAGAATTTGGGGAAAGTGCACATTGGTGTATCATTGTCGGAAGTTTCACTAATGGGAGTGAACTGCAGAATAAGAAATCTCGACGGTGATGAAAGGTGGTCCTAAGGATCATACTCATGAATCTAACATGTCACTCCCATGTTGGTTGGCACGAGTAATAAGCTACCACGTGGATGCCACGTGGTAGTGAGCTGGTTGTTGACCAATGAAGGGCCGAAAACTTTGAGAGGCTATAAATTTTGAACTTGAACTTAGATTTTAGCATGGTTACATTCATTGAAAATATATCGATGAACAAAATATGATGGTATGCTCGAGAAGAGGTTTTGAGATAGTTGAGGAAAGCGAAAATTTTAATGCCCCATCCCTTAAAAGGATACTTAGGGGGTTGGGTGTGTTACAAGAATTCATGTGAATACACTAAGACCCCAATATATTACCCTCCCTACATTAAAATCATATTATTCATTTGAGAAAATCATGTTATTTTTCCAAATATGAATCCATCGAATTCCACTAGGTTAGTTTGGCACTCCTCCAAAGCACAAACTAGTCTTGAATACACTAGAGCCAAAAGGCCTACCAATATTTATGGTGAGGTAGACATTGGGATTCAAAATGAGAGGATACATTGCAAGAGGGACCCATCCCATGAATATCTCATTGGAACAAACATCTACCTTGGCACCAACATTAGGTTTTAGGATTGAAACTCCCTAGAACTTCTTCTCAAAGGAATTCAGGGTGTTGAGCAGTGCCAACTTGTGATAGTGCTTATAGTAGAGTCATGGTGGTAGGGTTTGCCAAAGAATCAAAATTTATTGGTGCAATGTCTTTTGATGACTTGGCCTACGAAAAAATTTCATTGAGATGATTAATGGATAGATCGTACCCTAATCACCCCTAATTGAACTTTTATTTATGAGTTGGGTATTTAGTCATTAAATTACAAATCAAGTTCAATATTTTTGGAAGCTATTGTTCAATTCGTCTCATTGTCACTCGATGGTTGGGATGGGGCATTGTCATGCAAATAATGGAGGGTAACATCATCAAAAAAGGAACCTTACACATCTCTGACAAGAAAAAATGATTTAAATGGGCATTCATAGGATAATTTATCATTTTATCCGTCATTTTTTTTAAAGACCATTGTTTAGTAATGGTGTAATAAAGTGATTTTTATTCGACTTATAAAAATTTAATCTTCTGACAAGGGGATTTTTGGGTTCATGAAAGTGGATCACCATGAATGCCATCATTAAGGTTCAATTATATTCAATGATGTGTTTTCCCCTTGTGTATCACTTGCACTCATGCTAGTGCATATGTTTGTAGATGGGGTCGCAGACAAGTCCTGGACAACTTTGATAGAATAGATATCCCTCAATTGTGGTTTCTTAACTAAATGGGTACTCTCATACCTTGTGGGATGCTTCTACCACATCGTAATATCTCAAACTAAATAGTTGGAATTTGTAAATGTTCATCGCAAGCTTCAACCTGGAAAAATAAATGGTACCCTAACAATAATTGCATAGAATAAAGAGAGGAGATTTGATGATAGTAAAAGCAATTCCAACACACTTCTAGGTAACGTCTATATATATTGCTTCATAATTTTTCAAAATATAGTTTAGAAATCCCATTTAAGGCCTCAAATTTTCCTAAATCAATCTTCATGTCTTTCTTAAACTTCTCGTGCCCATTACACAAATGCTAAAAATCAAATTCTACAAAGTTCCAACAATTCCTAATGTGATGCATATTTCACTCAAATATTTGATAGAATGCTATGGTTAAGCATGTTTTGAGTTCATAAGAATTCCATCCAAAACAATAAACTTTTAAGAATTGATACTAGATACAAAGGACGTTGTTGAAGGAATTGGAGGATTTTGTATGATGTTTTAGAAAGCCTATTTTAGACCTCAAATTTTCCTAAATTAGAATTCATGTCTTTGTTCAATTTCTCATGCCCATTACAAAAACACTAAAAAATCAAATTCATGAAGTTTCAGCAAATCCTAAAGTGTGGATGCATATTTCACTAAAATATTTAATATAAATATATTGTTAAGCATGATTTGAGTTGATAAGCACTCAATCCAAAATGGTGTAAACTTTTAAGAACTAACATTTGCTACAAAGGACCTAGATGAGGACATTTGAGGATTTTGTATGGTTTAGACATCAAAATCACACAATTTTAAAGGTTTGAAAACCTAAGTGAATCAATGTCAAGGAATCAACCCAATGTGTGTGATCTAAGGAATCCCATGGGACCCCCAAATGACTCGGCTCAGGCACATTTGTTGGAACTCTTGTCAAGTGGATAATAAATCTTGAGTAAAATGGATGTAACCACCTTGTATGTCATCTTTATTGGATATATTGTGTACACATGTTTAGGTGTATGCGGTACACCATAGATCTTATACAAATGGGAAACAAGGTAAAACAAAATTGTTTTTGACATAGATATATATTTTCTATTAAGCTATCCAAAAGACCAAATAGTCATATGGGACAAAAGTGTTTAAATTCTATGTGAAATTTTCAATGACCTTGAAGCAAAAGAGTTACAATAAAACACTAGTGAAAGGTTAGAATAGAGGACCCCACTCTACTATATGGTTCCAATCTCCTTTTCTCTATGTCGAGTGTTAGTTTTCCCATTTATTTGATCTCAATAACTTATTTCTAGATCAACCTTGTTGTAACTAACAATAAATCCTCTTGAAATATTGAATCCCTATGTTCAAAACATAAATTTGACATCTCCCTAATTTGCAAGTATGCTTCACAATGTAGAGGAAAATGTTTGTTTCTTTCCACCTCACCTTTTCCACAGACCCAACATAACCTCTACTCCTTGCTTCCATCTCCCTATTTCACATCTCAATGTGTGTGCACAAGTTGTCAGTTGCACAATTAACTACCTTTATCACCATGGTATACTAAGAATCAAGTAGTTGGACACTTTGATTTCTCATCATTTGTTGAAATTGTGTGTGTGAGTGTGTGTGATTTTTCATATTCAAATATTGTCTCAATTTTGAATAGTGTCGATGAAGATGCCTTGACCTTTTTGTCTTCTTTCACATCTTCATGTGTGGGCACTAGTTTTTAGTTACACTATCACTTACTTTAATCACCATGAGATTTTAAGATTCAAGTTGTTTTACACTTTAGTTGATCCTTATTTGTTGGCATTGTCTATATATATATATATATTAAGAATGTTGATGATGTTGAAAAAATTGAGAAGTGTGGAGGCACTAGTTCTTAGTTACACTATCACTTACTTTAATAACCATGGGATGCTAAGATTCAATTTGTTTTACACTTTGGTTTATCCCTGTTTATCGACATTGTCTATATAATATATATAAAAAATTAAAATGTTGATGATTTTGCAAATATTGTCTCAATTTTAGTAGCGTTGATGAAGATGCCTTGTATTTTTTGTCTCGTTTCACATCTCTGTGTGTGGGCACTAATTCTTAGTTACACTATCACTTTCTTTAATCACCATGGGAGGTTAAGCTTCAACTTGTTTTACACTTTAATTTATCCATGTTTATTGACATTGTCTATATAATATATAATTTTTTAAAGAATGTTGATGATTTTGCATAGTCAAATATTGTCTCAAATGTAGTAGCATCAAGGAAGATGTCTTGACCTGTTAAGAACCAAATACCAATATAGCATAGAAAATCCTTAGAAAAAGTACTCAACGCCTTGAAAAAGAGACAATTTTAGATAATAAGCCTCTTCGAGGGGGCAACCTCCTTTTACCCCACTTAAATGTTCAAGTACAAGATGATTCAAAA
>JZKD02S0096574.1:120249-171058 GCA_000966675.3 Picea glauca | reverse complement strand
CACTTAAATGTTCAAGTACAAGATGATTCAAAATGAAAATGTCTCCTTGGTATATATAGGAGACTAGGAGGTATAATTACAACTAATAGCCTAAATCCGACATAAATAAAATAACGTTACTAATATAATATGCCCCAATTAAGGGGTAATGAGCCAATATTAGGGCTTAACATGACCTTTTGTGTATATAATATTATCGTTTAATTTTAGAGTTTTTCTTCATTTACCCTTCCTATAGCATTCATGCATGAATTTTCAGAACTTTCTTGTCCATTGAGCAACATTCTTGATACATCTTCAAATATTCAAATTATATTTTGTTCTACACATTCCATGTGTTCCTTTTTGTCAATGTGTCTAGGATTATTTTAACCATGACTCTTGTTGTCCACAATGGCCATTATTTGTCTATATAAGAGCATCATTCTTAATACTCTTTGGTTATATTGGGTATAGTCTGATTTCAACATGAAGTATCTTATAAAGGATTTCTTTTACTCTTAAACATATGCTTATTAGGTGCTCTGGGACTCCTCCAACTAGTTTGATTTGTTTCTTGTGAGAAATGAAAAAATGAAACACAATTGCAACACACAAGGAAAATAACATAGAATAGATGAAACGAGAGAAACAAATGGAAAGGGAAATGAGAACAACAAGCGATGCCTGAGATGAGAAGGAAACATAAGAACATGCATATTTTTATTTTGTGTGTTTAAGTGAGGGTATTTTTATCACACAATGTGTACTTTCCCAAAGCCAAAGGAAAGTGAACACTAAATTGGCGTAACAGGAGGTTGTCCTATCTTTGTCACCTAAACAAGACACCTCTTTCTCTTTTGGGGTAGTACCCCAGGGGAGACGTCCCCGGTGACCTAGGGGTTTGAGAAGGCTAAGGTAAGAGTATCAATAAATTCCCACCCCTCTCACAAGTCACTCTGATCAGAAATTCCTGAAGGTTTTAATAAGATGAAGCAAATTATTACTTAAGTGTACCTACCTAGAACAAGACAACAATAAAAACACTATATGCATGTACCAATTGATGTTAGTGCTTCATAAAACCATTTGACTTTGAATAAAAGCATAAGATGATATTAAATATGAAGAAACATAAATATTTATAATAACAATGTATATATGGTAATAGTGTAACAATTATGCCTCAATAAAGCTTCAATAATGACAAAAAATGATAACCTAAAATTGGCAAAATGCTAGTATTTGTCAGAAGCAATGAAGGCAATGTAAAAATAGCTTTAACACTTGCTTTTAAGATGCTTTTGTTGTTGTCATAGATGTTTGTAACTATATTTTTCAACATAAGCAAGATATTTAGTAGGTTAGTCTAATCTAAGGTTAGAAATGGTTAGTAAAGATCTTGAAGTAGATGGTTTAAACGTTGCTTTAGTCAATCAATCACTTGTAAGGTATGAACCAGTGCCTTTAGGGTAAATGGAGTCACTATTGCAATGAAAATTATTAGGGGAAATAAATGATAATGGGTGAGCTAAAGACAAGAGGGAGGATGGTTGAGGTGTTAGTAACCTAAGGCCTCAATCACCCAAAACCCTAGAAGGGAAAAGTTACTAGGAAGTAGGTAACCCTAGCCCTCATGATTTTCCTTCTTCTTTAGGTCAAGCTTGGAATAAAATATGAAATATTAATGAAGAAATATTACTAGAGTGCTACTAAGGTAGGGCTCTAGTATATTCTTCAAGAGAGGTGTCCTCTAGCAAAATCAAGTAGGTGAAGAGTTATTAAGAGAAGGACAATAACATGTGCTTTTCCCCTAGGGTTTCACACTAGAAATTTCATAATTTTGTAAATGAGCAAGTAAAATATACCATAACCATTCAAAGAAAAGAAGGATTGAATATTTCTACTTACTTCACCAAGAATAATCTAGTCACAAGCCCCAATTGAAGACTTTCCACCATGAAAATGCAAAAATACACCAATAAAAGCTCCTTCCAAGAGTTGTGACCACTTAGTTCAACCAATAAGCCTTAAAATAGGTCGAATTTCAGACCTCACACTTGTGTGAGTGAAATATGATGAAAAAAATATAAGATATTTATCTCTTATTTATACAATACAAATGACCTTTAATTACATTTTAGGTCCAAAAAGGCCAACATGGCCAGTTTACATCAAAAATCCAGTTTTACATAAAATTGACAATAAAAACCCTAATTTCATCCTTTTAAGGTGACGTCATGCCCCTGCTAGGGTGACGTTGTCTCCCCTCTTGGAAATTTAGGCTTCCAAAGTGAAACGTTGGGGCTCAAAACCCCTCAAGAACTGTCACACGTGCTAACCAAATCCATCCTCATGCTGTAAACCCAATTGGATGACGTTAAGGCTCTGAATGATAATGTCAGGGGCCTTCAAGGGCCAACATCATGGTGGGAGGGAAAAAAACCCCCTGGGTCCAGGCCTGCCAATGTGCCTCTGGTGGAACATCCTCCCTTTTCTCTGGTGCAAGCCTCTGGTATCCCTCTACCCTTGGCTAGGGTCTCAACATCCATCTGGTGGATTTTAGCCCTATGGAGGTCTGAGCTAATCATCTCCCCATATGTACCTTTTCGTCGGGCATGGTCCTGCAACAACAACAAGTACGCCCTCCATGGGATCATAAGTCACAGGGATAATAGCAATGTCAATCACATCTAATAATCAAGCTACCTAAACATGTGCATAAAATCCCCCTTTTCCTAGACAAGTGCTCAAAGACGTTATGTTATTTAACAAGCTAGATTTGGAGAGGGTCTCAGGATGTCATATTGGGATAATCCTCCTCATGTGTGGGGTGTTTCCAGGTGAATAGCAATATAGGTCATGTAAATGCATGAGGTGGTGTAGGGGATGTTTGGGAAAGGGGTGCAGTGATGATAGAGAAATGTAGGTCTTACCTATGAGTGCCTCTATAGAAGGTGAGTTGCACCTTGTCATGGATCCAATTATTTCCTAACCCATTCAATTCCCTTTTATGCTTTGTATTATTGATTTTTCTTTTAAGAGAATAGCTGGAGGACACTGCCCTAGTGTGGTGACCAGTGGTGACAATGTTACCCACAAGCATTTCATGGAGATGAGAAGGATAGCTCGTGATGAGACCCCCTTTCTCTTGGCTATGCCACCAAGAGACACTACCTTGGCATGGTGACCAGATGAATAGTAGTGTCATACTGCTACATTCCCGTGGACCTAATAGGTTGGCTCATTATGAGACCCCCTTTCCACCAACTAAGTCTTTGAGTTTTATTTTATTTTATGGGTCCCCCCTTTTTCTTGCTGAGAAGCCTTTTATTTCTTTCTTAGGGATCCCTAGGTGAAACATTTCAAGGTTTTATCTTGGCTTTTAACTCTTTCCAGCTACTTTTACCCTATGGGCCTTTAACCCCTTCTTCCCACAATGCAAGGTACAACCTTTACTAGCATGGAAAACCAAATGCCCGAACCAATGTAGGGGCTGAGAGGGAAAATTATGAAAAGTGATAAGTATGAAAGGAATGGACGATGACCTTTCATAGACCCACCCAGTGGAAATTCATCCCTAAGGGAACCAACTTGCTAGGGCCCTTTGTTATCCCCCTAGGTATGGGCAAGTTAGAAGGCATAATGTCCAAGAAAACGTCATGAAGCAAAAGATAATTAAATGAACACATTCAAATGTTTTGAGAATCAGAGTGACACATACCATGATACCCAAACTCATTACCTCATGGAGCAAGACCCACTGCTACTTCAAAACCAGGCCGATGGGATGGATGTTGTTGTTGTTGATAGATGGGAGGCGCTGAAGAAAGGATGGGCCCTCCAGGGCCAGGCTCAAGTCAATATGGTTCTCGGTACTCCATGTATAGGACCTGTGGCCTCGAGACGTAATCTCCTTAGTTATCCCTAGGATAAGAGGTACAAAAAACAAAATTAGAATTATCTAATTGGAAAAATGAGACTGCAAACGAGCAACACATGGGAGTGGAACATAAATAATACATAATGGAAAGTAAATGAAAGACTAGGGTAGAAAAATTCATAAGGAAATAACAATGCAATGAAAATATCTAGATTGTCACTTTGATACCATGACCCCCCCCCCCCGCCTAGGGGAAACTAAGGAGATGATTTCTTGAGGTCCCTAGGTAGCATACATGGACTGTTGAGAGATAGATTCACCAACAGAGCCCACATTAAGAAGGAAGATCCCCTCCTCTCCACCATGCATCACCACTCATCGTTAACACAAGAGAAACATCCACCACACCATCTTGGTCCACATAATACAATAGGTCTTTCTTCATGAGGTAACAAGTCCAGTTTAATGGTAAGTGTCACTTTAATATTTGAAGCATTTGAGCATATTCCAAAGAGTCCTCTCTTGATTATGGAACGTTTTCTTGGAAATTATATCTTTTTCCTAATTTCACCTTGGTGGTTGGCATGGTATTATAGTAAGTTGGTCACCTCGGGAAAAGGGTTGCTACTGGGGGTCTCCTTGAAGGGTAATTGTACCATTCCCACTTATACTTACCACTTTCCACACTTCTTCCCCTCTGTTTCCTCATCTTTTGGGTTTTTGGGTTCATTGACCACAAGAAGGGCTTGTACCACATTTCATGGAAAGAAGGGGCTAAAGGCCCAGAGGTGTAGCAACTAACATTGTAAAAATAAAAGGCCATAACCTATCCTTCTAGATGCTCACCCTAAAAGTCCTGAGAGCCACGAAACACTTCTCTATAAAAAAATAAAGGACTTTTAAAAGAAAATAAATAAAAGTGTCCCACTTGATGGGGGAGTGCATTGTGGTGTTCTTTAATTTCCATTGCAGATAGAACTCAATGTATTCTAATTTCAAGTGGCATTGTGGTGCACTTTTTATTTCCATTACACATAGCACTCAATGTTTTGATCATAAAAAAGAAATGCAAATAAAGCACTTGGGAAAATGTTTCATTGCAAATGAAGGGATGCAACACACCCTCCACAAAGGCACCCATAAATGAGACAATATGAGCCCTTGATATGTCAAGAACCCCATGCCCAAGAGTACTTCCCCCAATCCACCTCATACTCACTACATGGTCTAGAGAGGGTCTTCTTTGGAAACACTCCTTTACTTGGGGATTGGTCTACCCAATAGGGCACCATGACACCCTCCCATACCTAAATTTGGAAAAGTTTATAAGGGCTTTGAGCATTTGTTTAATTTGAAAAGGGGGGAATTGATGCACTTGTTTGGGTGGTTATTTTATTAAATGTGTCTTACTTGGCATCATTCATATGACTTGTGGACCCTTGGAGGGTGTATTTGCTTGTCTTTGCAGGACCTTACCTGGTGAAAGTCATTCATGAAGGGACTAAGCCACTTGGACCTTCATAGGGGCTTGAAATCCCATTGGATGGATGTTGTGCCCCACACATTGGAAGCTTAGGATGATGAGCGTTTCACCTTGGATGACTTCTTTAGCATGTGAGAAAGGCCTGAAACCATGAAGAGAAGATGATGTCACCCTCCTATGACCAACCATCCCTCTTTTGCAGCATGATGTCAAAAATTGAAGAGATCATTGGGTGCATTTTGTGAAATTGGTGGTGTTGTGGACTTGTGACCCCACACTTTGGCCTGATTTGGGGATGATGTGGCACATTTATAGCATGATGTCCTAGCCTTTGGAATGTTACCTTCACACGTGCCACCTTGGAGAAAAATCTTGTTGGATTACATGCTAATATTTTGTCATTTTTCATCATATTGTAGCCTATGTGGGAAAAAAGAGAAAAGCATTTTGCTAATTAAGCATTGTAACTTTGGTTTTGACCTAAAATTAAGGATTTGATTGTAAATGTGGACAAACATGACTTGGTTTTTCCTCTATAAATAGAGACAAGTCATTTTAATTTGAACATAACTCATTTGTGAGGGTTCTCCCTCCCAAAATTTCGGCATCTTTATTTTCTCTTGTGCATTGTGGAAAAAAGTCTTGTCTTTGGCATTTTGGAGCAAATCGATTTCTCTTGAGGCTTTATATTGGATGAATGTGGATGATATTTATTAAAGAATAGGGTTTGGTATCTATCTTCTTGGATTTTGTGAGTATATTTCTGCAATTGTTTATCTTTGTTCAAGGATTTTAAATTTTAAACCCTAGGAGAAGTACAAGGGTGTACACCCTCGACTAGAGATATTTCATTGTTTTTCTTGGAATTGTTCAATATTTGATATAGGAAGTAGAAGGGCCTACACCCATGTTGCAAAGACTTGTCTAGGGTTAATTTTCTATAAAGTAAGAGAGTTTACACCCCTAGAATATATTTCCCTATTTCAATTTAAATCACTATAACATCTTGAGGAAAGAAGGACGACTTGGTTTTGTAAGGGTTCAAAGCCAAGGTTCAAGTTGCCTATCCCTCTTGATATTTTATCTATTATTTGACTCCATTTTCCAGGGATAAATTATTTAAATTTCATTGGAGAATGTAAATTGTTGCATTGTAATACGTGAAATAAACTCATTTTGAAATCGTCATAATTTGGCTTGATTGCACTCATGATAAGCTAGTCTCCCTAGCCAAGGCGTCTTGGTTGAAGTAGATTTACTTCCTACTGTAATTAAATTAATGCTACAACCATTAGGGCCAAAGCAAAACATTCTCTTAAAGTTCACTTTCTCTCAATTTTGACTATTGAAAGTTGCATACAAGTATTGGAAACTAATCTACAAGTTAAGGGTTTTTCATTGGAATATTGCTTCTTGATTTTAACGGTTGGAATTTGCTGCTGTAGCAGAAGTTTGTTACAGCCATATAGGGCTGTCATAAAATTATTGATAACATTTGGTTTATAGCCCTTTCTACAATCAAAATTATTGTTTGAATATTGAAATGTTATCTACCAACCAAGGTTCTTTGTTTCAAGATATTATTCGTTGATTTTAACAATGATTTATTGCAGATGTGAAAATTTTCTTCTTGCTGATATAAATTATAGTCTGCTGCAATTTTTGGGACAACAATGTTTCTTCTTGTTTCCCTTAGTGTTTTGGAGTTTATTTTAATGATCTTTGGACCTCTTGGGATAGTGGCTCTAATGTTTGTTTTGAAGGTTATTGATCAAACTATTTCTTCCCTTCATCAAAGTCATCATTCTTCAAACCCTAAGCACCCTCATATTGTGACCTATAGGGGTTTTCCTTCCACTCCTTTCTTTTCCCCCTCATTCCCCTTAGGATCACCCAAGACTTCTCCCTTGTGGTGAATTTATTCATCACTAAAAGAGGGGAGCATTTATCTAAGGTGACAGTAGGTAGATGCTCCTGAGTTGTTACACATTTGTGGGTTGAGGTTGGCTTTTCTCTACCTACACCTCGTGCGATAACATTTTGGTGCCATTTTTGAGGAATATTTTGGATCCTTTTTTAGCCCAAAATAAAATTTAACAAGATTTTCCCTCAAATCCATTACCCCAAACTTGTTTGGCGACTCCATTAAGGGAATTAACCTCTTATAAACTTTTGATAAACTTCATATAAGTTTATCTTGCGACTCCATTAAGGGAAGATACCCTCCCCATATTCAATGAAGCCTTGAGCTCAATTAGCGACTCCATTGAAGTGTTATTCCATATAATGGAATCATGGCACCATGGGACTTTCATGACGCTCAGGATGAGCCATTTCTGAAAACTTATTGTATCACAAGGACACTTTTGTAGATGGAAGAGAAAATAAGATGTTAATGAAGTTGTTGAGCGTCTGATGAGTTTTATTAAGGGGTTACCTCTGGATTATACTAAATAAAAACTTGGTGAAGCACCTCTTACTAAAGAGAAAGCCATTGCGGATGAATAAATTCTTGAAGAATAGATCTATGAAGAGATTTTCCAAGAAGATCCCGACGAAGTTTTTCATGCTGAAAGCCTAAATGAGACATTGGTGTCTATTTTCCCTGTTGAGGAAGATGAAGTTACCAAGCCTTCCAAAGAAGTAATTAGTTCCAATGATATAGATAAATTCGTGGAACGACCCTTAGATAGATTTTACAATCATATTGATGATTTCATATGTGTTTGGAAGCGTGGATGGGATATTGGTTTTTTCAGTTTTGATAGAGATCCCATCTATGACATTGAGAGCAACTTCTAGTTGAAGAATGAATAAATATTCCCTTTGGAAGATTATTTTCCATACGTGGAAAATCAATATATTTGGCAGCCTAATGATGATATGATCACATACCTTTTTCATCCATCGAGGAATGGCTTGTTGCACTACACTTATGTTGATTTCCATCCACACCTTGGGAGTTATCCCTTTGAGCACTCAGAACTATTATATGATGAATATTTTCAAGCATATTCATGCTTGAATTTTGATGGACATGAGAACCTGGCTAGTCCATAATGGTCAGAGATCCATACCATAAGGAAACAATATTTTCAGTATGATGCAGTATGCAGGGACATGCAAACACGTATAAAGAAGAAACATGTTTTGAATATGGAGAAGGGTTATGTATCCAGATCTATGTGTGTCCCTTGTCTTGTGCCCGTTTGTCTGGGAAATCATAAGGTCTTTTTTGGATCTCTCATATCCTCTTAGTCTTTAGGAAGCAATGATCATGTAAGGGAGAAGATGAGCTTGTTGAAATATTGTAACTGCGAAGAATATTCTACTTATTATTGAGTTATTATCTTATGGATCAATCACCTTTTATGGATTGATCATGTCAGGCTATGTATATGACCAAATCTCCTTTTGTGGATTGGTCAAACCCTAATTATATCATGCTAATTGAGAAGTTGGCCCCTAGGGATAAGTAAAGTGGTTTTATCCACTAAGTGAAGAAGTCATTGTAGCTTAATGAAGAGATGCCACCCTAGCACTTGCCAGCTAGTATAAATAAGAGTGGAAGGTGCCTAATTCACTCACTCACTCAAGCCACTCATCTAGTGTGCAAGTTTGGAGATAGTTGCAATTGGAAGAAGGAGACAGAGGCACATTGCTCAGTCTTGGATATTCTCTAGTGTTTGGTCTTTTATCTTGAGGTTGTATTGGCAATCTATATTAAGGAATTTTTTGTTGGGTTTTCTCCCCCATGAGGGTTTCCTAGGATAAAATGTCGTGTTTCTTGTGATTGTGTTTCTCTCAGTGATCCTCCTTATGCTATTATTGTCTAGTAAATTGAAAAGAACTTAATAGCATCTCTAAAATTTAACATGGTATTAGAGCCAAGATAAAGAGAGCACCTTTCACTGGATAATAAAAAATGTCACTATTGTTGTACAAGAAAATTAGGGATTTTTGTTGGAAGGGAATTTCATCCTAAAAACCATCTAGAAAAGTGTGCCCTAGCCTAACGAACTTATTGGAAGCTTGAGCACACCTTTTAAGTGTCCAAAGCCTATGGAAAGTGTAACCCTAGTTTTGGTCGGTACCAAAAAACTAGGAAACCAGAACCTGTACCAAAAGTACCAATCCATATTTTCACGAGCTCAATTTCAAGGGGTAAATTTGGATTTTCTGAAAACAAACTGCACCAACCTACTCACCTCAGCCAAGCACACCTCCTGGTAAGTTGGGAATTAATTTCTGAGCACTTTCAATTTTTGGCCATTTTTCACAGCTCCAGATCAAGATGTCTGCAAGAACCAAGCTTGTTGACAAGTTAGAAGGTGTGGAAAACTTTTGTTCCTGGAAGTATAGGATTGCAGTCATTCTTGAAGAGAATTACCTTGCAAAATTCATAAAGGAAAATGTACTAGAACCTGAAGAAGATGTAGCTAATGAAAAGTAAAAGAAGGATATTGTTAGGGCCAAAAGGATCATTGCAGAATCCATTAAAGATCACTTGATCCCTCAAGTGGCTTCAAATAATACTCCAAAGGAAATGTTTGATGCCCTAACTAGAATGTATGAAGGAAAGAACATTAACCAGAAGATGAACTTGAGAACCCAACTCAAGAATACAAATATGCAGAAAGGAGAAATAGTCCATGACTATTTCTCCAGGATTACTCATTTCAAAGAACAACTAGAATCTATTGGAGATAACTTGGATGAATATGAACTTATCATGACAACTCTTAATGATCTCACAAGACCTTGGGATGTGTTCATCAAAACCATCTTTGCAAGGAAGGAAAAACTCCAGTTTGACAGTATTTGGGAAGAATGTGTGCAAGAAGAGGCAAGAGTAGCTAATGGAGAAGCAGTACTATTAAGGGATAAATATCAAGCCCTAGCTTCTCATGCTAAAGGAGGAAAGAAAAGGTCTCACTTCCAGAAGGAGAACCGTCAACATAAGGAATCTGACTCCCCAAATAGATTCACCTACTCTCATAAAGAATATCACCCTCCAAGGAGATTCCAGAAGTTTTAGAAAGGTCAAAGAAGAGAAAAATATTTCTCCTCTTATCAATGCTACCATTTTGACAAGATGGGACATATTGCTAAGAATTTTCTAGCTAGAAGAGAAGAATACAAGAAGAGAAATAACAAGAGACATCATGCCCATGCAGTCGAAGAATATGATCCACCCACGAAGATGACTAAAGAAGAGATTGAAGACTATGTCTTATTTTCCTCCCTCTCAGAATCTTTGACACCTAGAGAGGTTACTTGGCTCATAGACAGTGGTGCCTCTAATCACATGACAGGTTAGAGAGACATTCTATCTAGCCTTACATAAAATAAATTTCCCTGAAAAGTTACACTTGAAGATGATTACTAATACCCTATCAAAGGAATAGGATAATCCACCTACAAACTTGATTCAGGGACCCCGGTGAAGATGAAGGATGTACTATATGTACCAGGTTTGACACATAACTTACTTTCTATCTCAACTTTAAATAAGAAAGGTTTTAGGGTTTCTTTAATAGATGGTGAAGTTCTTATGTGGCCTAAAGGAAAAACCTTGGAAGATGCAATTTTTATTAGAATTGAAGAAGGTGGACTATATAAGTTAAAATGTCACTCAGATGTTGCCTTCACTCACTCCACTGAGAACCCATTTGAACTTTGGCATAGGAGACTAGCTCACATTAACTAAAAAGCCTTACCATATGTGAGTAAGGTAGTTACAGGTCTACCAGAATTCAAGATTGATCGTTAAGGTGTGTAAAAGGGATGTGCACAAGGAAATAACATACAGAATCATTTCCCGAAGAGAGACAATAAAACAGAAGGAATCTTGGAGCTCATCCACTCAGATGTATGTGGCCTAATGCAATCCACCTCTCTTAGTGGGTATGTAAACTATGTGTCATTTATTGATGATTATTCTCGCGAGACTTGGGTTTAATTCTTTAAATCAAAAGATGAAGTGTTTGGAAAATTCAAGGAATTCAAAGCCTTGATAGAGAATCTCTCTAAAAGAAAAATCAAGATACTCAGGTTAGATAATGGAGGAGAATACACCTAAAAAGAATTTGTAAGATTTTGTAGAGATTCTGGGATTAAGAGGGAGCTCACCACTCCCTACAATACTCAACAAAATGGTGTAGAATAAAGAAAGAATAGAACTATAATGGAAGGAGTGAATACTATGATCCACGATCAAGATCTTCCAATACACTTATGGGTTGAAGCAACAAGAACAATAGTGTATGTCCAAAATAGACTATCCCATAGTGCACTTGGATTCAAAACCCCCGAAGAAATGTTCCCTATAAAGAATATAGAAGTAATCCATCTCAAGATATTTGGTTGTCTAGTGTTTGTACACAATCCGAAAGAAAGAAGAACCAATTTGGACCCTTCAGGAAAGAAGGGAATACTTGTTGTATACGGCGAGGTGTCTAAGGCCTTGAAAATTTACATACCAGATTACCACAACCTGTTGGCCCTTGGTTACGGAAGTAAGTGAAGAATAAGGGAGAAAAGGCAAATTGCCAACTTCACAGAAGAAACAGTTACTGTTACTGGGTCGAAGTGAGCAAAAGAGAAGAAAAGACGAAGTGAAGTCTGAGAAATAAAGTCGTTGGATGAGGAGATCGAGAATGACAGATAAACAAGAAAGAAGGATCGTGGAAAACTCAGCAAGAGGAAGAATCCACCATCAGATGCTTTGGAGCACCGCACGAGAAGGAAGGAAAGACATGCAACCCTCCCATAGCTGCTTTGGGTGAGACTGCATCTTCTTCGCAGGTGCAGCCGAAAGGGCCAACAGTTAGGGCTTGTTGGTGCACTCTTGGAGCTGAACCCTGGGTCTGCCCCTGTGCCAATAAATGGTTCTGTTGTCGGGACAAGAATATTCTTGAGGGAATGTCAAGGTGGTTCCCATCAAAGACAGAGATTCAAAAGTGGATAGAGGATCAAGAGAAGGACTTCATTGAAGCCCAGAACAAGAACCCTAATCTTAGCACAAAGGATTGGTTGGAGAGATATATCTTTACCGATATACATGAGATTTTCTTTGGAGGAATCCATCAGGAGCTATATTAGTGGTTAGCTAGGTTAGAAGATACCCAGTTTGAGATCATATCTAGACCTCTTGTATTTTGAACGTCTGTGTTGATCAAGAAGGTCAAGAGATTTGAGAACGCTATGTCACGAGCAATAGATCACTGGTTTGATAGCACCATTGGGGGGTACATCACTGAGTTTTTTGTTGACGGAGTAGAGTCACCTATCCAAGTGGAGAGATATTTCTTCAAGGGACCCAGAGGAAAATTTTTACATTTTCTGAAGTTGAGGATCAAGATGTTGTTGCATGAGAAGAACATATTGAAGGTCCAATAGATTGGTCGGATTTGGAAAAAGATAATGTTCAAAAATTTAGAGAGCGACAGCGACACAGAGGCTGGACATACGTGTAGTGGGAGAGAGTTCAAAGAAGTTCATATTGCAAACTTATTTAAGAAGAACTATGGGGACGAGGGTTTCTACATTGGAGAAGAGGTAGACCTAACGAACGAAGAGCATTCAGAACCCGCTAGGGAAGAGGAAGAGGAAGCTGAAGAACCTCGTCGGGAAAAGACAGAAACTTCAAGAACTGCACAGATTGCTGAGGTAAGTACTATTAATCCTCCTATTGTCTCAGTAGCATTAAGCAATCAGATTAATCCAAGTCACCAGAGTGTTCAGAGCACTGTCACTAGTAGTCCACCACATACTCAGACAAGAAACCTAGGAAGATCTATGGAAGACGAGATGAGGCTCCCTATCTTTAGGGGAGATGGGTATGAAGACCTTGATCAACATTGGTTCCTATGTGAATTCGTATGGAATATTAAAAATGTCACCGACGAAGCATTTAAAAGAACCCAGTTTAGTACTACCCTTCGAGACCGCACACTAAGCTGGTACATGAAGCTTGTCCAAGGACTTTCACAACTTAAGCCACTAAATGAAATCAATAATGCATTGTCTGCAGAGTTCAAAAAACCCAAGTCAGAGTCACAGTGTATTACAGAGCTGAAAGAGATCAAACAAAAGGTAGTTGAGCCTGTCTGGGAATTCGACCAGAGATTTAAGACCTTAATAGGTCAATTGACATTTCAGATCCCAGATGAGCAGAACAAAGAGTGGTTCATTGTTGCCTTATTACCACACATCAGAGTTCCATTGATGCAACAGAATATTGCTTCACAGGATGAGGTGCTGGAGATTGCCATGAAGCTAGAATCAACCCCTATGGGAGAATCAAGTTCAGGTATGAGCTAGATCTTGAGTCAGCTAACTAGTTTGTCCCTGCAGGTTGAAGATATGAAGAAAGACAAGGGAAAAGATAAAAGAGAAGACATCTAGTGTGTCAGATGTAGATCAGAGGGGCATGACAAGGAAAACTATCCCCTATTCCATGAATACTTGGTCTCTGGAGCTCCAATCCATTTGAAGCAAGTCACCTTACCCTGGTACGAAGTATGCTGAAATAGACATCATACTAGTGAGTGATATTACATGCAAAAATATGTTTAGACACCCATGAATTTATATTGCACGTTCTGTAAGTCTGTGGGACATGATGATAGGGATTGTAGGGCTTACGATCTCATTCATGAAAGGTCAAGAGATATATACAAAATTCAAGGTGAAGTACAACAAGAGGGAAACACTATGCAGTACAACTCCCCTGGGAGAGGAAACTTCAACCCTCATGGTGGATTAAGAGAACGAGGATGAGGAGGAGGTATGGGTCAAGGCTGAGGATGGATCATCTGCTACAATAACGCATAACCTGGACACCTCGCAAGGGACTGTGAGAACCCTTGCACTACTTTCAACTATTGCAAATCTTTCAAACATGTTATCGAGGAATGTCCAGCATTATTAGCTAAGCTTCAGAAGAGATGAGGACCTCAATAGAACCCACAAGTACAACTGATATATGTTGAACCTCATGGAGAATACCCTAGAGTCGTTGTTATAACCAGAGGAGGCGCTGCTACTGGAGAAGACAGACTGACCCAAGGAAAGACTACAAAAGACTTAGGAGTCAGGAAAGTTGTAGAGAAGACCCAAACTTTTGATGCAAAGAAAGAAAGACAAGTATTTGAGGAGGAAATAAAAGAGCTCAAAGCATAACAAGGCTCTTCATAAAAAACATGACCAGAAGTGAGAGAATATGGAATGCCTCAAGAATTTGATCAGTTTGCTTCACCAAGAGAAGGAAAAGAGGTAAGCAAGCTCATGAAATTTCTATATACTTCCATTAAGTTGATTCAGGATGAGAGCGTTGTCCAAGAACCAAAAAATTTAATCAGACAATATGAGTTAGGGAAGATAGACCCCTTAATGAATAGGGATATACACCAAATCGCTAAAAATATAAGGACAAATAAGGAATTACATTTGAATGCTCAGATAGGTGAATATGATATAGACTATGTGGTCCTCGACTTAGGGTCGGAGGTCAATGTCATGACGAAGCAAACTTGGGCACTAATGGGAAAACCTAAGTTGATCTATTCCCCTATTAGGCTTAAAATGGCTAATCAACAAGTTGTAATCCCCTTTGGTAGATTGGAACATGTCCCTGTGGACATCGACGGAGTAAGAATGTTTGCAGATTTTGAGGTAATTGAGATAGTTGATGATATTTGTCCTTACCCTATGCTATTAGGAATTTATTGGGATTTCAATAATACTATTGTGGTTGATATAAATAAAATATGAATGACGTTTGGAAGAGATGGCCTTAGGGTCATTGCACCCTTATATCTAGATGAAGGTCAGACATACACAGAGCCCATCAGAGAAGAAGACCGTGCATATGAACTGGAAAACGTATACAAATTAATAGCCAAACAATAGGATTACATTAATCCTACAGCCGATGGAAACCTAAGATGGTGAAGTGACAACGCATGTTCATCAAACTCAGAAGAAGCACTGGAAAACTAGCAGAATAAAATGTATGAAGTATCTACAAGAAGATGTGCTAGATTAACTAGAGAAGTTCATAGGATCAGCACAACAGTAAGTAACTTACCCACCTTTGATGGTCTGAATCCTTTAGAAACCTTCTTGTCGGACTTTGAAGAAAGTGTTCCAATGCAACAAAGATTGTTGGCGATGGATGGGGCCCTGAAAGCAACCCGAGAAAGATGGTGGGGGACACACAAAAACAACATTAAATATTGGATACAATGTCGTACCTTGATGATAGCACAGTTCTCAGCACAAGTAGAAGGCTGCGAAGTTCGGTACACAAGTCGAAGTTGCCCAAAGGAACATGTGCAAAGTTGTGAGGCATCCTGGAGAAACATCCCTCAAGAGCAATGGGTGCACAAATTCATTAACACACTAGACACAACACCTATCAACTGGTACCTTCAAGTAGATTGCACCTCATCACTACAGATTGGGAAGGTATGACTCAGAATTTTGTAACCACCTTCTTATTTGAAAGTCAATATTCTTTAGTAGATCAAGCATTGCAGATTATAAGACAGAAAGTATTCAAGGAGGTATCTAACCTCCCTTTGGAGCAAGAAGAGGACGAATGGATTGCGCCTCTACAAAAATTGCAAGGATGTTACAACATCAATGCTGATGAAGATGATGATCCAAGAAAGGTGAAAATCACAGAAACATAAGGCCAAAGAGACGTGGAAGGATCAGGAGCTAAGTTACCATTCATTGAACAACCAATCAAGATTAAGAAGTTCAATATTGGAATAGAACAAACACCGAAGATTGCCAATGTTGGAGATTATTGGGATGCTTCCACTATTAACAAGATTACATAATTATTGCATGAATATCAGGACTTGTTTCCAACCAAGTTCACTGATATGAAGGGAATTAAAGGGAATATGGGAGAAATGAGGATCCCTTTGAAACCATATGAAAGACTAGTTAAACAGAGACCCTACAAACTAAATCCCAAATATAAGGAGAAAGTGACGATTGAGCTCGACCGGATGCTGGAAGTAGGAATTATAGAACCTGTGGAGGAATCAGGATGGATTAGCCCTATGGTGGTGCAAGACAAGAATACGGGAGAGATAAGGATATGTGTAGATCTTAGGAAGCTGAATGATTCCTGTTTGCATGATCCCTTCCCTGCACCCTTCACCGACGAAGTGTTAGATAATGTGGGAGGCCAGGAAGTACATTCTTTTACAGATGGATTTTCAGGATACCATCAGATCCAGATTGCCAAGGAAGATTTCCACAAGACCACATTTACAATAGAATGGGGATCCTACCAGTATACAGTGATGCCATTTGGATTGAAGAATTCCCTAGCCATCTTTTCCAGGGTGGTGGTCGAAGCATTCAAGGAGTTTTTGCATAAATTTCTAGAAGCATATTTTGATGATTGGACTGTTTTTAGCCTATTGAAAAACCATATTGAATGTCTAAGGCTAATTTTGGATAAATGCAGACAGTGTCAAACTGCCTTGAATCTGAAGAAGTGCATCTTCCTCTCACCATTTGGAGTGCTCTTAGGTCATATTGTATGCAAGAAAGGATTGTTGGTAGATCCATCTAAAATTGCCATTATAGTTGATCTATCCCCTCCAACTTCATTCAAACAGCTACGCACTATGCTGGGACACACAGGATACTACATGAAGTTCATTAAAGGATATGCCCAGATTACAACACCCATGGAGAAGTTGTTGAAGAAAGATTGTCAGTTTCAATGGACAGAAGAGTGCCAGCAAAGCTTCGACAAACTGAAACAGAAAATGGTTACTATGCCCATTCTAGTCTTCCCAGATTGGAGCAAGTAATTTCACATACATGTCGATGAATCTTCCATTGCATTAGGAGTTTTGCTAGCACAACTAGGCAAAGGATATATTGACCATCCATTAGCTTTTACTAGCAGGAAGCTATCAACTGCAAAGGTCAACTACACCATCATTGAGAGAGAAGGGTTAGCCATGGTGTATGCGCTGCAGAAATTCCTCCCCTACTTGTTGGGAGGACACTTTAAAATGTTTATTGATCACTCCACGTTGAAATACCTAGTCAACAAGCCAGTGTTGGGGGGAATAATATGCAGATGGCTTCTGCTATTTCAGGAATATGAATTTGAGATCATAGCAAATCCAGGAAGAATGAACAAAGGCCTTGACCACTTGTCAAGGTTGGAACGTGGTGAAGAGACGATCAATTTGGAGGATGCACTGTCGAATGCACAGTTATTAGCCATTAGAAAGATTGATGACCACTTTGCAGAGATAGTCTAGTTCCTGTCAACCAAAATGGCCCCTAGCCAATACACAATTCCTTAGAATAAAAATCTAGTAGTGCGCATTGTCGAATTTTCACTTATAGTTGGACATCTATACAAGATGGGACCTGATGAGATATTGAGAAGATGTTTTATGGATAAAGAACGACCAATGATCCTCATGTAATCTCATGAAGGCATTGCAGGAGGACATTACTCAAGGAAGGAAAATGCACAGAAGATTCTTAGAGCTGGCCTTTGGTGGCCTACCTTACACAGAGATGCTAAAGACTACTACAAAGCCTGTGATGTATGCCAAAGAGTTGGGAAACCTTCCATAAGAGATGAAATGCCACTAGCACCACAATTGACCCTACAAGCATTCAAGAAATGGGCCATTGATTTCGTGGGACCTATAAACCCGCCAGGGAAGCGCATAGGAGCAAGGTACATAATTACAACAACATAATACTTGACCAAATGGGATGAAGCCAGAGCAGTTAACGACTGCAGTGCAAATACAACTGTGTGCTTCATATTTGACGACATCATAACCAGGTTTGGATGCCCAAAGATTCTTATGAGTGATCAAGGCACACATTTCATAAATAAAATAGTTGAATCCCTAACTGAGGAATTTGCAGTTCATCACCAGAAGAAAACACCTTACCATCCACAAGAAAATGGGACAGTGGAAGCATTCAACAAGATCTTGGAGACAACACTGATGAAGATTTGCAGTGTGAACAAGGATGACTAGGATTTACGAGTACCAATAGTACTTTGGGCCTATATAACCACTTGTAAAAAATTAAAAATGAAGACCCCTTTCAAGTTGGTTTATGGCCTCAAAGTCGTTGTCCCAATGGAATACCTGGTGCTAAGATTAAGAATTGTTGCCTTTACAGATATGGATGATGATGTCATTGTTTAAGAGAGGCTCGCACAGTTGGTCGAACTCAAAGAAGATAGATTTATTGTAGGATTCCATCAGCAATTACAGAAGGAAATAGAGAAGGCCTATCATGAAAGGCACATCAAGAAGAAGGCATTCAATCAAGGTGATCTAGTGCTGGTATATGACAGTAAGTTCATCAAGCATTCTGGGAAGTTCAGAACGCATTGGCTCAGGCCATATGAGATTGCCTATGTTACAGAAGGAGGAGTTGCACAGTTGAAGACTTTGAAGGGAGTATGGAAGGATGGATTAGTGAATGGGAGCCGACTGAAGTTGTACTATGACAACTAGTTGCCTCACATCTCTAAGTGAAAGCATAATAAAAAGGGTCTAGGTACCAGGTGCAGTTGAAAATGGGTACTAGACACAAAAAATACAGTCTGCATAGGAGAACGAGAGGAGGCATAGAGAGGAAAGAAAAGGTTGCACTGTGCAGTATGAAGTCGAAGTAAAACAAAAGGATCAAACCTGAAGTGCCTCGTGATGAGTCACAGGTGAGTTTTGGGGGCCTGTTGGCCCTTGGTTACGAAAGTAAGCGAAGAACAAGGGAGAAAAGGAAAAATGCGAACTTCGCAGAAGAAATAGTGATTGTTATTGGGTCGAAGTGAGCAAAAGAGAAGAAAAGACAGAGCGAAGTATGAGAAAGCAAGTCATTGGATGAGGAGATCGAGAATGAAAGATCAACAAGAAAGAAGGATCATGTACATCTCAACAAGAGGAAGAAGCCACCATTAGATGCTTTGGAGCACCGCGTGAGAAGGAAGGAAAGACAGGTTGGCGAAGCCCTAAAAACATGGTTCAAGCTGACCTAGGGTTTTAGACGCCTAGGGTTTTGGTATCTAGGGTTTTGACACCTAGGTTTCGACCTAAGGATGTCAGTGAGATATTGTAATGTATAAATAAGAACCTACAAGAGGGAAGGAGGTTTGATCTAGTGGGTGTAATGTTGTTGTCTTTGTCATTGTGTGATTGAATGGGTAATATTGTGTGAGAGAGAAGATCTAAGATTGAGAGCCTTCTGATATTGTAAGACCTTTAGCCGAGTGTAAAGGTCAAGTCCTGCAGCTGGGTGCGTAGGAAGGGGAGAGATAAAGACAAGAGGAGAGGAGATCTGTTAGCTAAGAGCGCAGATCAAAACTGTATGATTTCATCTTAATATATTATAAAGCATAGTTTTGTGGACATAGTCCTAGAGAGAGGGTGAACCACGTATACTTTGTGTTATGTGTGATTGATGCTCTGTTCTTATCATTTGATACACTGTTATTGCAATACTATGGTATATCTGATAAGATGTATGGAATAGATCTAAGATGATAAGTGATATATGCATGATGTATTGTTCTAGTATTAGATCCACTTGACATTTCCCTTGGTTGTAGACATCCCTATCTTGCAACCCCCCATAGCTACTTTGGGTGAGACTGCATCTGCTTCGCAGGTGTAGTTGAAAGGACCAATAGTTAGGGCTTATTGGTGCACTCTTGGAGTTGAACCCTGGGTCTGCCCCTGTGCCAACAAAATAATAGAACTATAATGGAAGTAATGAAGACTATGATCCACGATCAAGATCTTCCAATGCACTTATGGGTTGAAGCAGTAAGAACAATAGTGTATGTCCAAAACAGACTATCCCATAGTGCACTTGGATTCAAAACCACCGAAGAAATGTTCCCTAGAAAGAATCCATAAGTAATCCATCTCAATATATTTGGTTGTCCAGTGCTTGTACACATTCCGAAAGAAAGAAGAACCAAGTTGGACCTGTTGGCGACAGAAGTCACTCCTGGATTGCAGCAGGAGTAGAGCCCGACGCCCATCAGTTTATGTCACGATTTGTGTATGAAAGGGGTGATCAAATGGAAGTAGGCTTGGACGATATTGTTTCAACTCCGAAACTAGGCCAGGCATGCATGGGCAGGTGAGGTCTTGGACATACTTCAGACAACGAGTTGTAGTAAGGGTGAGTAGGGGGAAGACTTGTATCAGAGAGATGCAAAGGTCTGTTGTCAACATTAGGTTTCCAGCAGACTGTAGGAGAATGCATTTAAACGCAAGATCTTCTTACATTCAAATGCAGAAAACCAGAGAATACAATAGTTCCACAATAAAACCTTTATCATAACACAACTGCAATAATTCATGTGAATTAGTCAATCATGAACTCCCTCAGTATGAGATGAAAACTAGATGAAATAGGGAAACTATCTTTCATAAAACAATAAATCTTACATATAGATGCATAATCAGAGAACTAGAGCGTCTGTTAAAATATTACAATCGGGATCTTTGCTCTACCATCGATACATTACAAAATACAAAGACTGAGCCTATATACTCAGAAAAATTTGCTTAGCAACGACATCTCAGGGCTTTCAATGTATGGCGTCTCCTCAATCAAATCCAGCATGCACTTCTCCTGTCATACGCCACCTTAATTTTGCATGGCTCGCGCCAGGGGGTAGCTGAGCCCTTAAATGTTGAATTAGCGTGTGCAGGCTTCCCTGGTGAGTCGAGGACTCGGCGTGGCTTCCATGGAAAGAACCAGTACAGAGGACCGTCTCGGGTAGACCTTCCAGCCGGGTTGTTCATTCCTTGTAATTAATGAGTGAAGCAAGGCTTCAACCACCTTATCTCTTATCTCATTTATCCCAAGCAGGCATCGGGATTTAGATCACATCGAACCAACATCTGGAGGCACAGTGCCCCCCTTCTGAAACTCATCTTAGCACTTTTGGCCTTTTCGGTATAGCCCCTTCTACTCCCTCGAGTGACCATGGGCCGTGACCTCTCGCCTATTTTCTAGAGTGCTTTCGACATTTCGGGGTTCGCGGATGAGAAAGAGTAGGTCTTTCCCCCCTCAAAATCGCGATGGGTGGAATGTCGGGAAGGCCTAATAGTCACCACGCATCCCCCCACTGATCTGACGGTTCTGAACTAATTTGGTAATATTGCGGGCCAGGGTCTGAGACATTAGTGCCCCTCCTTTAGTCCTGCTCCTATGTGACCGAGTGCTCGAACCATGGGCCTAAGTCTGGGCGCTTTCGACATTTCGGGGTTCGAGGTTTCGAGAGGTGAAATGAAGAGGAGCGCTTACCCCTCGAACTCCCGAATGCTGATGTGACACAGATGTGCACTGCACGTCCTTGCGATCTGATGGTTCTGAATCCTCCCGACGATGCTGTGGGCCCTAAGTCCTAGATGCTCTCGGTGTTTTGGGGTTCGAGGTTTCGAAATGTGAAATATCGAGGAGTGCTTATAGCTCAAACTCCCAAATACCGACATGGCATATATGCGTGTCGCGCATCCTTTAGATGGACGGCCCAGATAGTAAGCGCTATTATAAAAGGGGTTGTCCCCCTTTACAGGCTCACTTGATATGACCTAGGGCTAAGACCGTGGGATCGGCGCCAAAGGTGCTTTCGGCGTTTCACCAATCGGCGACTTCAACTGCAATGAACGGACACCTCCTTGACTCCTGAAACCCTGATCCCCGATATGCCAATTGGCAGCCAACTGTCCCAATTGGATCGGAGGACCCAGATTTGTCCTGAAATATGGGAGCTATCCCCTGTGCTAAATTTTGGACAACCCGATAGCCCCGAAAACCCAATGACCGTCGATAAAATCTGTAGGTGGATCTCGGCCACCAACAACAAAACTTTTCTCGCTCGCTTGACGCGTCACTGAAAAAAGGATTCTCCCATGCTGCGCTTGGGCGCTTCCTGTGCAATGTGCAGACCTGGATGCTCTCGAGCCCAAGACAAGAATTATCGCTAACATTAGGCTCCATGGGGGATAGATTCATCGCTGTGATTCTCTAAGAACTTATTCCACAGCTTTAGTGCCTTGCTGTTGGGCTATGGAGTTAGGCTCAAAATATCCTGCTGCTGAAAATACAAGCCGAAAAATAAAAGCAACAAAATAAAGCTACATGCTCAAAGGAGCTTATTTATATACAGTCCTAATGCTAATAAAATATTTTACATGGGCTAGGTGAAAGAAAACTTCCACCATATCCATTCAAGCAGCTTTCTAGATAGAAGCTCCTTCCTTCTGTCGATGATCACCAGCATATAGTGTAACCATGATAGCAGAACAGCTACAATCTTCAACTTCTCCTCACATGGTGAAGTTGATATGGAATATGGTGGCTCCAAGGCATAAAGGACATGCCACTCCATGTATTCGTCGACAGGGTCATATAATGAGTGGTGAATTTCGTAAAATTGGTGACAGGCAGCCTCCTCTGCTACAGAGTTTCTCACATGTGGTTGACTATCTTTGATAAGCACAGGTGAGTGGACAACTGACGTAGGCTCACTGATCTCAGGTGGTAGCTGCTCGCTGACTGGATCTGGAATGAAATATGTGCTCAGTTGTTCCTCTGGTTCCTTTTCCTCTTCTTGGCTCTCCCCCGGGTCAGATTCGTATTCATCATAAATAGGGACCATGGGGTGGTTCTGTTTGCTAACTAGCTCTTCAGTATATTTATAGTGATCAAATGTAGGATAAGCTTGCTGCTCATCATCACTATAATATACATCAAAAAGGGGTTGTCCTTCACTGATATGATCCTCCTCCAAAACAGTGATCCCGTAAAAAAATTATGTTTTAGTGATAGTGGGACCTGTTGGTTCTAGCTGCTCACACATAACCTTTTTCTCTTTAATCCCAGGTAAAAATATATCGTGAGAAATCCCCTGGAGGAAAAGAGAAGAATCCTCTTCCACAACTAACCCCTCTTTTAAAAAGAGAGGGTCTTCGTCATCATGAGCAGAGTTGCTAGGAACATCTGCTTTGACCCGATATCCAGGTGAGTCATCTACCATGGACCACATTTACTCTATAAACTCACAATTTCCACAAGAGGCATGTTGATCGTTATGAATATCTAAAAGAACAGAGGCATCTGATATAATGTCAGATGCTTCTGTTCTAGGGCTAACACAATTAATATCATTCAACACCTCTATTTTTTCATGGAAAATGCTTTCCTCCATAGTAAAGGCTTTATCATGGACATGGTCTTTAGGGCCAGCAGAGGCTTCATGAAGCAAAGAAAACTCCTCACAATAGTTTTCAAACAAACAATCAGCTGGATAGTAGTCTTTACAAAATGAATTGAAAGCTATATGAAAACCTGTTAAAGAGCGGATGCTCACAACGGGAAGAGATTGACACCACTCAAGAGCAGCTCTCTTCAACGAATACCTGAAGAGATTAATACGAACATCCTCATGCATGATATTGTGTCGGTGAATAGCCTCATGGAAGTCCAGTAAATGCTTAGCTGGTTCCTCCCAACTTGTTGCATGAAATTCAGGGAGGAAATCTTCCAATTGGTCTCTATCAGGAAGTGCATTAGGAAAACCAACTATCTGGGAAAAGTCATAGAAAGCAAACCTTTGAGCCAGAATTTTCTCCATATCGAACCAGTGGAGTCGCCAATCGATCCTAGAATCATGGAGTCACCTAGTGAAAGATGTGCAACTTCAAATATGCCTGGTCCTTGTTCACCATCAAAGGCCAGATCTTAATGTTGTCATTACCCCATGAAGCTTCTCAGGCTGAGAAAGAAACCGCTGAAACCTTCTCGAGAAATCTCCTCTGGGTCAGCTTTCAGGTGTGATAACAGTAGTCACAGCTAAAACAATGATGTGGAAACAATAGAGTTGCCACAGTGGAGTCGCCAGGTGCATAGTAGCAATATTTAAGGGCTCTGATGTCTGATGCACCTTCAGAATCAGAGGCTCAATGTCATTCTGCCCAGGGAAAATCTTCAACTTCATCCCCGGCAACGGTGCCAGAAATGTTGGCGACGGAAGTCACTCCTAGATTGCAACAAGAGCAGAGCCCGACGCCCATTAGTTTATGTCACAATTTGTGTATGAAAGGGGTGATCAAATGGAAGTAGGCTCGGACGATATTGTTTCAACTCTGAAACTAGGCCAGGCATGCATGGGCAGGTGAGGTCTTGGACATACTTTAGACAACGAGTTGTAGTAAGGGTGAGTAGGGGGAAGACTTGTATCAGAGAGATGCAAAGGTCTATTGTCAACATCAAGTTTCCAACAGACTGTAGGAGAATGCATTTAAATGTGAGATCTTCTTACATTCAAATGCAGAAAACCAAAGAATACAATAGTGCCACAATAAAACCTTTATCATAACACGACTGCAACAATTCATGTGAATCAGTCAATCATGAACTCCCTCAGTATGAGATGAAAACTAGATGAAATAGGGAAACTGTCTTTCATAAAACAAGAAATCTTACATACAGATCCATAATCAGAGAACTAGAGCGTCTATTAAAACATTACAATCGGGAGCTTTTCTCTACCATTGATACATTACAAAATACAAATACTGAGCCTATATACTCAGAAAAATTCACTTAGTAGTGGCGTCTCAGGGATTTCAATGTATGGCATCTCCTCAATCAAATCTGGCATGCACTTCTCTTGTCATACACCACCTTAATTCTGCATGGCTCGTGCCAGGGGGTAGTTGAGCCCTTAAATGTTGAATTAGCATGTGCAGGCTTCCCTCGCAAGTTGAGGACTCCACGTGGCTTCCATGGAAAGAACTAGTACAGAGGATCGTCTCGGGTAGACCTTCCAGTCGGGACATTCATTCCTTGTAATTAATGAGTGAAGCGAGGCTTCAACCACCTTATCTCTTATCTCATTTATCCCAAGTAGGCATCGGGATTTAGATCACATCGAACCAACATCTGGAGACATAGTACCCCCCTTCTGAAACTCATCTTAGTGCTTTTGGCCTTTTCGGTACAGCCCCTTCTACTCCCTCGAGTGACCACGGGCCGTGACCTCTCGCCTATTTTCCAAAGTGCTTTCGGTGTTTCGGGGTTCATGGATGAGAAAGAGAAGGTCTTTCCCCCCTCAAAATCATGATGGGCGGAATGTCGAGAAGGCCTAATAGGCGCCATGCATCCCCCCACTGATCTAATGGTTTTGAACTAATTCGGAAATATTGTGGGCCTGGGTCTGAGACATTAGCGCCCCTCCTTTAGTCCTGCTCCTATGTGACCGGGCACCCGAACCATGGGCCTAAGTCTGGGCACTTTCGGCGTTTCGGGGTTCGAGGTTTCGAGAGGTGAAATGAAGAGGAGCGCTTACCCCTCAAACTCCCGAATGCCAACGTGACATGGATGTGCGTTGCGCATCCTTGCGATCTAACGGTTCTGAATCCGCTCGACGATGTTGTGGGCCCCAAGTCCTGGATGCTCTCGACGTTTCGGGGTTCGGGGTTTTGAAATGTGAAATGTTGAGGAGTGCTTATAGCTCAAAATCCCGAATACCAACATGGCATAGATGTGTGTTGCGCATCCTTCAGATGGACGACCCAGATAGTAAGTGCTATTATAAAAGGGGTTGTCCCCCTTTACAGGCTCGCTTGATATGACCTGGGGCTAAGACCGTGGGCTCAACGCCAAAGGTGCTTTCGGCGTTTCATCGATTGGCGACTTCAACTGCAATGAATAGACACCTCCTTGACTCCCGAAACCCCGATCCCTGATATGTCGATTGGTAGCCAACTGTCCCAATTGGATCGGACGACCCAGATTTGTCCTGAAATATGGGAGTTGTCCCTTGTGCTAAATTTCAGGCAACCCGGTAGCCCCGAAAACCCGATGACTGACGATAAAATCTATAGGTGGATCTCGACCGCCGACAGCAAAACTTCGCCTGCTCGCTTGACGCGTCACTGAAAAAAGGATTCTTCTGTGCTACGCTTGGGCACTTCCTGTGCAATGTGCAGACCTGGATGCTCTCGAGCCCAAGACAAGAATTATCGCTAACAGGACCCTTCAGGAAATAAGGGAATACTTGTTGGATACGGTGAGGTGTCTAAGGCCTTGAAAATTTACATACTAGGTTACCATCACATTGAGATCAACAAAGATGTAACCTTTGATGAATATGAAACACTCAATAAATCAAGGAGATGCCACCTTTAAGAAGTATATGAAGAAGAACATGTAGCTCCCAGAATTATAGAACTAGTGAGGGAAGTTACAGTTACCCCCAATGAGGAGATTCCATAAGATCATGACATGATAGAATATTAAGAGCCTCCCGAAATAGAGATCTCTCACAAGAGAAAGCCAACTTGGGCAAGGGAACTTATTCAAGATGGAGAGAAGTATGGTGCCCCAGAAGGAACCATGAGAAAAATCAAGAAACCTAAGACATTCTCTAGTTATATGGCTTTGATGTGTGATCTCATAGAGAAGAAGCCTACCTTCTTTGAAGAAGCCATTCAGAAGAAAGAATGGCCAGGCGCCATGACAGAAGAATACCAATCCATTATAAAAAATGATGTATGGGAAATAGTTCCTAGACTGGAGGACAAAGATGTGATATCTTCCAAATGGTTATACAAGATAAAACATGTTGCAGACAAAAGTATTGAAAGGCATAAAGTAATATTTGTAGCTCATAGATTTTCTCAAAAGGAAGGCATTGATTATGAAGAGATGTTGCTCATGTAGCCATATACACTTATATCAGAACAATCATAGCTCTTGCGACCAAGATGAAGTGGAAGTTACACCAGATGGATGTGAAAACAACCTTCTTAAATGGTGTCATTGAAGAAGAAGTGTATATAGAACAACCTCAATGGTTTGAAGTTGAATATAGAAAGACTCATGTTTGTAGGTTGAAGAAGCCTTTATACGGGTTGAAGTAAGCTCTTAGAGCTTGGTATGGTAGAATTGATAGTTTCCTGACAAGCTTGGGATTTACCAAGAGTAAAGCTAACTCTAATGTTTACTTCAAGGTTATGAATGATGAGTCAGTTATATTTTTGTTTTATGTGGATGAATTATTCTTAACTAGAGAATAAAAACTCATCATTGATTGTAAGAAGAAGCTTGTTGTAGAATTTGAGATGAAATACATAGGCATGATGCATTATTTCCTCGATCTTGAAGTTTGGAAAAGCCTAGAGAAGATATTCCTTAACCAAGGGAAGTATGCAGTTCAAATAATGAAGAGGTTTGATATGTTGGAATGTAAATCCATGAACACACCCATGGAAACAAAGTTGAAGCTCCTGGTTGATACTTCGTCAGAATTGGTTGATGCTACATTGTATAGAAAAATCATTGGATCGTTGATGTATCTGACAAATATCAGGCCAGATTTATGTTTTGTTGTGAACACCTTGAGTCATTATCTGGTAGAACCCAAACTTGTTCACCTTGTTGCTGCAAAACATGTGATGAGATACCTTAAGGGTACGTTGGACTTTGGTCTAAGTTATACTGGAGATCATGAATTCAGACTGATTGGTTATACTAATTCAGATTGGGCTGGAAGTGTCTCTGATAGAAAGAGAACTTCAGGATGTTGTTTCATTCTAGGGTCAGCCATGAATTCATGGAAGAGTAGGAATAAATTATGTATTTATTTCAGCATGACAGAATCAGAATACATTGCAACATGTTCCACCAGTTGTGAATCCATATGGCTTTATAAGTTGTTGACAGGTCTATTTGATCTAGAGATGGAAGCCACCGTGATTCTATGTAATAACCAGAGTTGTGTAAATATGACGGAGAACCATGTGTTCCATGATAATTCGAAGCACATAGAAATCTGGTATCACTATATCCGTGACATGGTGCAGATGGGAGCTATAAAGCTCCAATATGTTGGAAGAAATGAGAAGGTTGCAGATGTGTTGACCAAGCCTCTGTCTCATGTGAAGTTTGAACACTTCCAAGACAAGCTTGGTATTTTCCGAAAGACCTCCCTTGAAAGGGGGAGTGATGCTGATGATACTATGGTATCCTGACCAACATCGGGTAGCTCAGTTATGATTTTATATCCTAGGGGACTGATCATCCCTGGAAAGATATCGAAGGTCTGGTAAGGATGGTCTATTAGAGTACATGTGCATGTATATTCCAGTTGTGGTCTGTAGTGGTAGATCTGTTAAGATTTTTATAATCCTAGGGAATCTTATGATTCCTGGGTAGATCTCGAAGGTCCGGTAAGGATAGTCTGTCAGAGTACCACGTGGTAGCTCCATTAGGATTTAATATCTTAGGGAATCTTATGATTCCTGGGCAGATCCATAGGGACCGTCAAAGTACCAGAAAATGTTGTTGCACCTACCTCATTCTATTTCCCTATGATGATGATGTTGTTGTTCCAGCCTCGTGTTGTGATGATGTTGTTTCTCCAACCTTGTGTTGTGATGATGTTGTTGCTCCAGCCTTGTGTTGTTGATGATGATGTTGTTGATATTCTTGCTTTTATGCTAACTATTGTTGATGTTTTGGGTTCCAACTCCATGTTGTGAACGATGATGATGATGTCATTCCAGCTCCATGTTGTGAATGATGATGATGATGATGATACTCCAGCTCCATGTTGTGAATGATGATGTTGACGATGATGAGAAAAAATTATGAGGATTTATATATGTATCATTCAATGTTCCAGATGTTGTTGATGTCACTAACCTCTCTCTCTTTCCTAATGATGTTGTATTGTAGAATGACCTTCTTGTTAAGGGGGAGTGTTGAAATATTGTAACTGTGAAGAATATTCTACTTATTATTGAGTTATTATCTTATGAATCAATCCCATTTTGTGGATTGATCATGTTAGGATTTATATATGACCAAATCCCCTTTTGTGGATTGGTCAAACCCTAATTATATCATGCTAATTGAGAAGTCGACCCCTAGGTATAATTAAAGTGGTTTTAGCCACTGTTATAACCCTAAATTTCTCTACACATGCATACATGGCCTTGACCCTCTTACTTGCATTTTTTGCCAAAGCATTGTTGAGTTGTTCATCTTAAAAAACCAAATTTTTGAAGATGTATGCACCCTGCACCATTAATTCCCACGTATATACACTTTTTGCACCACTACAACTCGCGTACATGTGCATGATGCATCATTACAGCCCATGTATACTTGCAAAAGTTGCAAAAAATAAAAAGTTGCAAGGAATTCGTTGAAATTGATGGGATATTGTTAGTTTCCCAACTAATCCACCTACTATAGCTCGTCACCCAACCGAATAACCATTATTTTTTCATATAAAAGGAGGTATTGGGGTCTCATTTTACATATAAGGATAAGAACAATGAAACTCTGCTCGATTTCACTTCCCCTCCTTGCCTAAGGTATTGCTTCCTTTTGTGAGAAATTGCTTCAACATTCCTTCATTAGCCCCTTCTCCCTCCATTTAATCCATTCACTTCCCTAGAAGAGATTAGAAGGTTGAGAGGAGAATTTCATACAAGGTGCACTTGGAGCTTGGTGAAGAGGAGCTCGGACCAGGTTCACAGAATGGTAGCCGACTTTGATTGTAAAGTTATAATCTTTGCGTTATTAATAAAAGAATTATATTTTCCTGTCCCAAATGATGGTGTCTTGGGTACTTTTATTGATTTATGCTTGACATTCTAACATATAAACCTAACTTATATATGGAATAGAATGCTTGTAGTTTTTTGTTTGTCAATCTTTGGATGAAGGTCAGCCTTGGGAGGAGGCATGCATTCAGTGGAACTTCCAAGAACGAGGAGGTCATTATCAGACGTAGGATTAGAGGTATAGTTACCCGATCTCCTTTTTCCTTTCTTTATTTATATTATTTTTGGTATGTTTGGGGTAGTATAGAGAATTAATTGACTTTTATATGGTTAATCGATCTACCACATTCTGAACCCTGGTGTACTCAAAGGGGGGTTTTCCCCACTAGCAAAATTGGCGACCATATAGGGGAAGCCTCTAGGGTTTTTTAGGGGATTTTGGGTTGTTTGATCATATTGTTTGCCTTTCAAGTTTCTGTGAGTTTTCTGAGTCTGTCTAGGGATTATGGTCACCTTTAGGTGTTATACCATTTTTCCTTGCCCTATAAATTTGTTTGATATTTTTTTTTTGGAAAGATACAGAGGTGTATGGGCCCTGTCTTGAGTTATCCCATGTACATACACCCTCTTCTCAGTAAACAACCCACGTACATATGCGAGTTGTTGATTCAATAACCTGCGTCTTTGTTTCAAGAAATTTTTTGAAAAAGAGGGAGTTTGCCTCTTTCCTGATTGAAGTTCACACTTCTCAAGGTTTTCTTGGATCAGTCCATAGTCTATGTTTTACAACGATAGCTTGGGTTAGGTTTCAGTTTACTCGTCTTCTTGATTTTCTTGTGTTTACTTTTGAGAGGGTTTTGAGAAATTCATTGAATTGTACATCTGCCTTGTTGGTTTCTTGAGTGATTCCATGCGATCCGTAGTGGACCAAAGATCTGTTTCAGTCTTTTCTTAGAGTTCTTTTTACCCCTTTCACTTTCTTTGAAAAAAAAAAAGAAAAAAAGATTTATTTCAGTTTTTCTCTTTAAGGCAATTTAAAAAAAAAAAAAAAAAAAAATCAGTTTGGTAAAGTAGTTAGAGTTGGTTATTTTCTAAAAAGGAAAAAGAGTCTATTTTTTGGTTATTTCTTGAAGCATAAGTAGCTTGTATTCAAGAGGAAGTACATTTTAGGTTTTCTTTACAAGATCTTGAAAAAGTTAGTTAAAGAAAGTTGGTTACAAAGAGTTAGTTGTAAAACTTTTCTTTTGATTAGAAGTAATTTTTCTTTCAAGCTTCTTATTTTTCTCCTCTTTTTCATCTCTTATAAGATCACTAGTTTCACTGTCATATCCCATGAGTAAATCAAGCCATTAAAAAGAATGCTAATCTAAAATAAACTAGACTTTTTGTTTGTAGGGTCAACCAACTAGTTTAGGGTTAGGGCCTTGAATTAGTTTGGAGAGGAAACTCTTCAAGGTCGTTAAGAAACATTGGATTCAGAGTTAGGGAGTGTTTAAGTCCAGTGTCATAAAATTTATCTAGGACCCCCCTCTAACACATGGGATAAACATGAGGTCGCATGAGGAAAGGCAACGAAGATAACCCCTCCAAAGGTGGACTGAACGTAGTGGGGAACGCATATTGAGGATCTGTCTTGGGAATACTACTGACTTCATTTGCCTACATAGATTCATGGACCTCAAATCCATTTGATATCCTTTGTTGTATTTCAGACCATTTTCTCTTGATACCCTTGATAGGTTTTAGACTTGTTATCTTTCTCATTGCGATCCACCCGACTGTTGACTGTACCCGCCTGGTGACTGACTACGAGCTAGAAACTTAGTTTCCCATATTCTAGGGACTTATATGATTGATTTTGGGGGTATACCGCAGTACTTGGGGAAGACGTCGGATCACGCTTCATAGAGTATACCCAGAGGGTGCTTCTGTGTTCGAGTTGCACTTACACTGGTTAGTTGCTCTAGTGTTAATTTGCGTAACTGTCCTTCCAACTAGTTAGTCGTATTCTTGATTTTCCTTTAGGAACTTTTAGTGTGTGCTCTGTGCTCCCTAGTTTTCCATAGTGAGTTAGTGAGTCATTAATTTGGGTCTCTGACCTAAGGTGGTAGACCACCCACTCCGTCGGTCATGAGGACTGTTCGGTCTTCCGCCTAGAAACATGAAGCCGCCTTTTTATAGGTGTTGTTTTATAACACTGGTTCACTAGAGTTAGTGTGTGAGACTTTTATGGACTTGAACGATCCCACAAGAGGAGAATTTGTGCGTAAGATCTTCATGGCTAAAGTTCCCAACGATACCAACCAAGGAACCTTTTCTCAAGGGGATTCTTGTTCTTTTCCTTTCTTCGGAAGCGTTGGTGTCCCTTTGATGGCCACTTTGTACATTCTTGGGTTGAATGTGGGACTACTAGTTTGGTTGGATACCATTCCAAATGTCTCGAATGCTCTTGATGCTTCTCAATTAATCACCTTATGTCATGGGAATCATGTTGATGTTCCTTTGCCAACAAATTCTTCTCCTCCTCCTTCTCTTGTCTCTAGTGAAAGTACAATTACTAATAACCGAAAATCTAAACGAAATAGAAAGAGGAAGAATAGGAAGAAGAAGTCACCAACCTATGTGAGTCATGTTGGAGATAGGTCGTCAACCTCTGCAAGTCATGTTGAAGATGTAACACCCATGTTTCCCCCAGCTTGTAATTAATCATAAAATAGGATTACCATGCTAAGGCATGTGGATGATGTAAATGTATTATTGTTAAATTTCCCATAACTGATTGTTGGGGGATGAAGCCTTGAAGTACGAGCCATGATATCTCTAGAGGAAAGAACTTGTTAATGAAGGAAAGGATTGGTGGTTGAATAATCAACCACCCCCATGAATGGAAACATGGGTTGTCAGACCGAAGTACCACGGAGACCTGCAGACCCGAGATTCCTTCTGACAAAAGGAACAGGATAGGTCGGAAACCTTCCTAAAGAAGTAACGTAAGATACACACACATAGATGGTAAGGAAGAGGGACAACAAGAGGAGAGACACGAGACGAGAGCACAAGCTCAGAAGGAGATGCATGAACAAAAAGGGAATGTGGAGAACACAACTTGAAGAACTAGAACGCGAGCTTGATACGGAGGAAGCATCCGATAAACCTCACAAGGTCGTTGTGACAGAGAGAGTCTCTCTGAGAGATGGCGTAAATTCCTTAGTGATATCATGGCTTGGCATGGGGGTGGCCAGAGTGCTAAGAATGAATGCCTCTGAGCCTATGGTTGGGTGGAAAGGCACACACCCACAATCAGTTAGTTGGTTGCAACCTGTAACAGATAAGTATTCTCATACCCTGTGTAATTGAGTTGTAACTATGTAATAAAGTTGGATATATTGTGAATGACTCAGGGATGTGCATGTTTGCTTAAAATTTATATTGTATCTCTTTATTCTTGTTTAAATTGTGTATTTAAGTAAGTATGGAATTGTTTGATTTGTACACGTAAATGCTCGAGCCCCGTGGTAGATTAAGTTAAAATAAGTGGATTGTGAGTTCGTCGACCTCAGGCACAGTTTTCATGGGTGCACGCCGACACTCCTAGTTTCCCTGAGTCTCCAAGAGGATAGAGTCTGTTAAGCTCAAGAGAGGTAGTATAGATATGCACGGAGTCTCTATGAGGCAGGCAAAGGCCGAGAAACTCTTAATTTCTAGACTTGATGAAGGAGATCAAGGGGTGTGCAGAAGACCCTTCCAAGTGTTGAGTTCAGGAGAAAGAGTGCAAAAATCTTAAGTCCTTCATAACTGATGAAGCTCAAGAAGGATAGCGAGATTCAAGTATCAAAAGGGAATATATTTTTGTTTAGAAGAGGAATGGATGATATTCGTTCGAAATGATCCAAGGTCTGTCACGACTGTTAGATTTGAAGAAGGAGAACTCACATTAATGCCTTGACTCCTTCAGTCTTCGTGAGTTCGACGAATGTTGGTAATCATCGTAAAGGAGACAGATTCTTTGAAGCCCGAAGCCCGGGGAAGACGTAGACCGTTGATTTGAGATAAGTCTCAGTCGTCTGATCTTCTAGTTCAGAGTTCGCACATTTGGAATAATTGCATGTTGGAGTGGCCAAAACCTTCGAAGGCCGAAGTCGTGAAGTGATCTGGATCATGGATCTATGGATCCTTTAGGATCCTTCTCGATCATCTGATCTATGAGCTTGGAGTTCATACTTCAGAAGAATTGTGAGTTGGAGTGGACAAAACCTCTGAAGGGTGAAGTCATGAAGTGATATGAACCATGGATCTATGGATCCTTCGGGACCCTTCTTGACTGTCGGATCTATGAGTTCGGATTTCGCGCTTTGGGAGAATTGTGAGTTGGAGTGGCCAAAACCTATAAAGGTCGAAGTCGTTAAGTGATCTGGACCGTGGATCTATGGATCCTTTGGGACTCTTCTCGACCATCTAATCTATGAGTTTGGAGTTCACACTTCAAGAGAATTATGAGTTAGAGTGGTTAAAATATCTTAACACCAAATTCCCCACTAGCCTATGTGTTATATGAGGGTTAAGCTAGTCGTTGGATAGGTTGATGGATGGACCTTCCCTATGGGAGGTAGGAACCTAGAGATGGTACGAATGAGATGAATCCACGTAGACGTCACATGGCCCTCAACTAATGAACACCAAAGAAATTCAGGAAGTCGAAAGATATAAACCAAGGGTCGGTTTAGTGCCTGGTAGTAGTCATTAGAAAGCTACGATTAAGTGGAAGAGAATGAATAATCTTGGAGAGATGATTCGAGATGAGATAGTTAAGGGGAAAAAATGAAATTATGATGTCCCACCCCCTAAAAGAATGTTTAGGGGTCGGGTGTGTTACAAATTGGTATCAGAGCATGGCAACAACACTTGTCCTGCTTGGGCTCATGCACGAGTCGCATACAGAGGTGTTATGCATTTACTCCTTGAGGAGAAGGACTACAGATTGAACCTATGATTTGGGAATTCTTGCTGAAATTCAGCAGAAGAATTTCTTCATCCCTTTGTCAAAGTGATAAATACCCTTACAGGGATAGGGATATGCTGATCAACATTAATGGTAAGACCTGAAAGTGTATTGGCATGAAAATGCAATATGAGAACATGTCATGATGCATACAATAATGGTTGCATGAATGTAACATGCAAATAGACTCAATTAAACCTATGGTTGGTTGTAGCGTAAGATATGTTGTTGGTTTCATTAGTCCATAATGACCTGATGACAACAGAGGAGTAACAACATGAATAAGGTAAAAATGTGTAAGAGATGCACCTACATATACACAAATATGTGTATACATGCTTAAAAGAATAATATGATTGCAAGCCCTCAACTGGGGGGGAAGCTCAATGTTGAGTGTTCCTATGAGGCTTATCATAAGGATGAATTGGAATGTCCTTGGGAGAAGGATCTAGAAGTCTGATATGTCCATGTGTGTGAATGACATGGAAAAAGGTGCAAGAAATGAGATTGCATGATGAATGTTTGGGTTGTGTGTGTATATGCTTGAGTGCATGGATTTAATGCATTGTGAAGCTTCTTGATATGAAGCTTGATTTTAATACCAGTTAGGTATGAATGATATTAAATGTACAAGTGAAGCACATGTATGATGTAAGAGTATAGGTATACTAAAGGCACGAGGTGACTGCCTAGATGAGTGAAATGTGAGGCAAGCATTGTGCTTGCCAATATTAAATGAATATCATGGATGCATGGTTGACTCCATTATGAAGAGTTGTGAAAGTTATGTTTCAAATGATAGCTTGAGGGGAATGTAATCCACTTCCTCAGAAAATACTAATATAAATAAATGAAAGAGTAAATGAGCAAAGGTGTTATGATTTTCATGATAAGAGGCAAATGATTATGCCTTGAGGATCACATAAGGATGAGATTTAATAGTCATGAGTTGACTAATTTTAGAATAGAGATGTATGTAGGCTGTGAAATATACCCATGGCAGCTACGCATAGACTTTTGATTATGCATATGGTTAAGTACATCATGGATGTAAGTTAACAAAACCAGAATATGTATGGAAACATAATTTGGGTGCATGACAAAGATGCATGTTTATATTCCTTATGGAATATTTAGTAAACAAGCTGAAGCTAATTCAAGGTTGAGGCTATCACAGATAGTGATGGATATGCAATGAGGAATTTTCATGTTGAAGGAGTTCCCTGTGAGGAAACTGTGTAAGGAATTATGTCAGAAGAACAGAGTCACAACCCTAATAATTTTTTAAGGTTGGGAAATGGGTTGCAAAGCCTGTCTATATAAGAATCCTAGATTACATTCTTAAAACAAAATGTGTAAGTGGAAGACTAACAACTGAATATTGACCACTCTGAGAATTGAATGATAATGTGTAGGATGCATAGGTTCATGATCCACTATGAACAAAAATCTTGCTATTAAAGCATGTTGTTGTATCCAAAAAGGTTAGGGTGAGGCCTAACCAAGGATTCTCAAGGAAAAGAGTAGGGAGATCCCAACCTGGAGTAAATTGTAAAAGAAAAGAAGGGGAAAAATGAGGAACACTTGTCCACCCTAATAACTCTGAATTGCTTACAGAGTTGTAGGTGTTAGATGAACAGTTGTGAGAAAAAGTACAGCTGGGAAAAGAGAAGGGATAAATAAGTGTGTTTGATCGAATAGGCTTGGTGGAAGCCACATCAAGCAAATGAAGTAAGGCCTTTAGAGATAGTCAGTTGGGTTGAAAAGTCTCAGGTGGTGTAGAAAGAATTGGAAGAAGGGAAGAGCCCGTAGCTCCTTTCTTGCTATGTGTTATGTTTCCTCTGGAATGAGAAAGTTGCTTTACTAATAAAAGTAAATGTTTTGACACCATAGTGATGATGATTGTATTACTGCAGAAACAGTTGAGAACTGTCTGTATTGCATTCATGGAAACCCTTGAGGATAATGTGATGAAGTGCATAAAGATATGCTAGGACATTTTGAAGAAGTTTTATGGATTTGAATGTTATGATACATTCATTTTAATTGATATTATGACTAATGAAGCATCTTGTGTATAGAAAGGAATTGGAACTATTGAGGAAGACAATTACCAATAATGGGAAACCTCAAGCAGAGGTTGACCATGGGAAGGTTGTGGTTGAAAAATTGTTGACAGGACTGTGAAAATCCCGCTAAAGCACTATTGATGAGGTAAAAATCAAAAAGAGGGTGCTAGCAGCCAATAACAGGTATAAAAAATGTTCATTCTTGTGTGGCTCAAGGTATGAAAAGATTGGGTGAGAATCCCTTATGACATATTTTATTGTCTCATGTTATGCACGAAATTTTGAAAGGGCAATTGTATGCCATGGATACCCAAGTAGGGTATGATTTGGGAAAGAGAAACCAAATGTTGGAGGTGTGAACCTCTAGTAGTGAAGACTGATTGTATGATGCAGGAGCATCTGAACCAAATGGTATCTGCTAATTCAAAAGGTCAAAAACCTTTACTAAGAGATCATAGAAATCCCTTTGATCAACTACAGATCAAGATCATGAGGATCGCGAAAGAAAACCTTGATCGAATTAGGTTAATCAAGAACATGATAGAGGAAGTGAACACGATCTGTTTCATCGGAAGGAAACCAATCTCAGTCATCAGATCGATTTCAAGATCCACTTGAGTTAAAGGATCAAACACCAATCATTCGATAAGATCGACGACCCATATTCATTGTGGAGATCGAATGGGCACACAGGTTAACGGTGGAGCCTGTGCCCGTAATTTAAATTCAATGTAGCTTTGTTTTGAGTTTGGGGTCTGTTCATGGATTGGACGACTCATATTGATTGCAGAGCACGAAGGGGGAATTAACAGGCGTGCTAGTTCATGGCCCACAATCAACCAACACCGTTGATCTCATAGGCATGGATGATCAATGACCACAATTAAAAGAGTTGGGAGAGCAATTTTCAGAATAGGGAGATTGAACTCTTTGATAAACAATGAGCTCATTGGGGATTCTGCAATCACTGTGAATTGTTGATGTGTGAACGATCGGTGGGTGGACTTGCAAGGAACCCATGCATTAATTCCATGTAAACTAGTACCGTGATTGGGTTCTATGGTTGAATTTGGAAAATCGAGGCTCTGCTCTCAGTCTAAAATTCTCGGTCAAATACTTTTATGTCAGGATTGTTGTATTTGGAATCGTGTGGTTTAGAATCAATCTAGGGATAAGATTGAAGACCCATATTCATTGTGGGGAAGGCATATGCACACAGATTAATGTCAGGACCTGTACCCATAAAATAAACTCAATACATTTTTGTTTGAGTTTGGGGTCCGATCGAATATCGAACAACCCGTATCCATTGCAGAGATCAGAAGGAGAATTAAACCACGAGGTAGTTGAGGTTCCTCAATCCCTTGCAGCAGTTGGATCTAGGGGAAGACATATCTTCACTGTCGAATTGTAGACAAGGGGTTTATCCAAGATCATAGCACCCGGACACGGGAGCTGAAAGGGTAGCGCCTAGAAATAATAGAGTTAAGGTCACAACTCTCGATCGCATGGAGAGAAAATGTAGTCCATTCGGGCCATTCAACGAAGGTAGAGTTTGGCACTCTACATTAGACTATGGTCGTGGGGACTGGTTTTATGGGAATCAAGGTGCTCATAGTTAGCATGTTGCATGGAATGCATTGAGGGAATGCACGTTTACATAAGAGGGAAGATGACAGATTTCCCATTAAGGAAGGAGGACCTTCTAGTACTCTACCTAAGTTATAGAGGTATTAAGGAAAATAGAATTTCTTGGGTGGCCATGAGTGTTGGCACCCTAGTTACTAATAAGGGTAGAATTCTTGGGTGCATTCATGTGAAACTTTTAAGTTCCATGTGTACTAATTTGGGATCATGATCGGCATGTAGCAAGAAGCATGATCCTACTGTAAGAGTGAATGAGAATGAATAAACCATATGGTGAAGAAGTTGGTTGAATTCAAACACACCTTGCCAGGAGTGCCTAATCTGAAAAGTGATAACCTGAAATCGATGCAAAGGTGCATTGGGTATGAATGTGGCCACGAATGTTGACACATTCATTAAAGTCAATTGATATTTGAATTTCATTTTGAAAATTTTATATACTGAACTGATGTATGTGTGAGGAATGAAATTCCCTTTTTCTTTCTATTGCCAAATAGATAAAAGTGATTTGATTGTTATCATGCACAATTTAAGAATTGTTTGTGATGACGTTATAAAGGTGTAGTGAAAATATATGTCCATGGGAAACTAACAATTTGTTTGGTTGATTGAAGTTGAAAGTCCAGGAAGCAAAGGGGTTTTGGATATGGTAGTGTTGTAAGCCCATAAGGAAGACCAAAATGTCCTACTGATCCAAACTTCTATGGGAAAGAAAGTCCCATAATTATGAATATGGTTCTTGTGCGAAACGAATATGAAAACAAAATGTGGAATTTGGAAATTTTTGGGTGATAGATTTACAAGAAAATTTTGGATTTAAAATTTATGATGATGTCTCATGAATTTTTGTATGCATGTGATACGGGTGAGAAGAAAATATCTGTCCAAAAAGAACATATGAAGTTTGTCAAGCTATACAATCATGAAAAATGGCTATTGTTGAGCCATGAAAACCTCGTGGTAAGCCATGATCACCTAGAATATGTTGTGTTGAGGTAACACAAGTTGTAGGGATGCCTCGACAAAGAAAGTCCAAGGGACACCTCCACTGTGAGGCTCGATAAAGTCTCTGGAATTCTTCATGTGCGAGAAAAACCTTCACAAGGCAAGATGATCATCTGAGGAACTGTATAGCAGAGAAGGGGATGCATGAGCCTGGGCCTGGAGGGTGAATGACCGCAAGGAAGAAAAGACCTTGATAGTTCTTGTAAACTATTGATTGGGATCATGCACATGATGGATAGTTATTCCTGTGTGATAAAACCTTGGCAAGGTAAGATGGATCACCCGAGGAACTGTATACCAGAGAAGGGGATGCCTGATCCTAGGCCTAGAGGGTGAGTGACCACAAGGGAGAGGAGACCTTGATAGTTTTTGTAAACTATTAATTGGGATCATGCACACAATGGGTATGTCAAGGAAAAACAGTGAGCTTGGATGACAAGACAACCATGTGGATACAAATCCACAAATTGCGCAGATAATTATTGTGCTAAGATTATGAAACTTTTCTAGAAATTTGTATGCAATGTTTTCACATGAGACTATGATTAATGTGCTTGTTGTCCAAGAATTATTGAAAGAAGGTGACGAAGATTAAGGATCTGAAAAAGGACCTGACCAAGAAAGAAGGTCAAGACTTTTGAAGTGGTTGAATGAGAAAGGCATGACAGGTGTTACTGAGAAATAACATCGAGGACAGTGTTCCTTTAAGGGGGAGGGAATTGTAACACCCATGTTTCCCCCAGCTTGTAATTAATCATAAAATAGGATTACCATGCTAAGGCATGTGGACGATGCAAATGTATTATTGTTAAATTTCCGATAACTAACTGTTGGGGGGTGAATCCTTGAAGTATGAGCCATGATATATCTAGAGGAAAGAATCAAATAATGAAGGAAAGGACTAGTGGTTTAATAATCAACCACCCCCATGAATGGAAACATGGGATGTCGGCCTGAAGTACCACAGAGACCTGCAGACCTGAGCTTCCTTCTGACAGAAGGAACATGATAGGTCAGAAACCTTCCTAAAGAAGGAAGGTAAGATACACACACACGGATGGTAAGTAAGAGGGACAACAAGAGGAGAGACATGAGACAAGAGCACAAGCTCAGAAGGAGATATGCAAACCAAGAGGGAATGCAAAGAACACGAGTTGAAGAACCAGAGTGTGAGATTGATGTGGAAGAAGCATCTGATAAACCTCACAGGGTTGTTGTGACAGAGAGAGTCTCTCTGAGAGATGGCATAAATTCCCTAGCGATATCATGGCTTGGCACGAGGGTGGCCAGAGTGCTAAGAATGAATGCCTCTGAACCTATGGTTGGGTGGAAAGGCACACACTCACAGTCAGTTAGTTGGCTGCAACTTGTAACAGATAAGTATTCTCATACCCTGTGTAATTGAGCTGTAACTATGTAATAAAGTTGGATATTCTGTGAATGACTCAAGGATGTGCATGTTTTCTTAAAGGTTATACTGTATCTCTTTATTCTTGTTTAAATTGTGTATTTAAGTAAGTATGGAATTGTCTGATTTGTACATGTAAATGCCTGAGCCTTGTGGTGGCTTAAGTTAAAATAAGTGGACTGTGAGTTTGTTGACCTTGGGCACGGTTTTCACGGGTGCATGTCGACACTCTCAGTTTCCCTGAGTCTTCGGGGGGATGGAGTCTGTTAAGATCAAGAGAGGTAGTGCAGATATGCACATAGTCTCTATGAGGTGGGCAGAGGCCAAGAACCTCTTATGTTCTAGACTTGATGAAGGAGTGCAAGGGGTGTGCAGAAGACCCTTCTAAGTGTTAAATTCAGGAGAAAGAGCGCAAAGCTCTTAAGTCCTTCATAATTGACGAAGCTCATGAAGGATAACGAGATTCAAGTATCAAAAGGGAATATCCTTTCATTTGGAAGAGGAACGAACAAGATCTGTTTGGTAGGATCCAAGGTCTGTCACGACCGTTAGATTTAAAGAAGGAGTACAGGCATTAACGCCTCGACTCCTTCAGTCTTCGCAATTTTAGCGAATGTTGGTAATCATCGTAAAGGAGATAGATTCTCTGAAGCCCGGAGCCCAGGGAAGACATAGACCATTGATTTGAGATAAGTCTCAGTCATTCGATCTGCTAGTTCAGAGTTCACGCATTCGAGAGAATTACGTGTTGGAGCAACCAAAACTTCTGAAGGCCGAAGTTGCGAAGTGATCTATACCGTGGATCTATGGATCCTTCGAGATCCTTCTCAACCATCTAATCTATGAGTTCGGAGTTCGTGCTTCGGTAGAATTGTGAGTTGGAGTGGCCAAAACCTCCGAAGGCTGAAGTCGTGAAGTGATTTGGACCATGGATCTATGGATCCTTCGGGACCCTTCTTGACCATCTGATCTATGATTTTGGAGTTCGCGCTTCAGGAGAATTGTGAGTTGGAGTGGCTAAAACCTCCGAAGGATGAATTCGTGAAGTGATTTGGACTATGGATCTATGGATAATTTGGGACCCTTCTCAACCATCTGATCTATGAGTTCGGAGTTCATGCTTTGAGAGAATTACGAGTTAGAGCGGTTAAATTCTCTGAACGTTGAATTCCCCACTAACCTGTTTATTAGACGAGGGTTAAGCCAGTCATTAGATAGGATGATGGATGTACCTTCCCTACGAGAGGTAGGAACCTAGAGATGGTACGAATGAGATGAATCCACATAGATGTCATGTGGCCCTCAACTAATGAATGTGGAAGAACTTTGGGAAGTCGTAAGATATAAACCAAGGGTTTGTTTAGCGCCTGGTAGTTGTTGTTAGAAAGCTACGGGTAAGTGGAAGAGAATGAATCATCTCGGAGAGATGATTCGAGATGAGAAAGTTAAGGGGGAAAAAAATGAAATTATGATGCCCCACCCCTTAAAAGAATGTTTAGAGGTTGGGTGTGTTACAAAAGACCAGCACCCGGCCTCTGCAGGTCACGTTGGGGGCATGAACCTAGTCCCTGCAATTCATATTGGAGTTCAATCACCAACCTCTGCAAGTCATGTTGGAGATAGTTCCTCAAACTCTACAAGTCATGTTGAAGACCAACACCCAGCCTCTGCAATTCATGCTGGGGGAAAGCACCCAACCTCTGCAAGTCACATTAGGGAAAAAAGTCCAGTCACTGTTAGTCATACGGGCGATAGGTATGTAGCCTTTGCGAGTCATGTTATCGACCTGTCACCAACCTCTGCAAGTCATGTTGGAGATGTGCAACCAACCATTGCTAGTCATGCTAGGGGCATTTATTCTGTTGAGTAGATGGATAGGACGTAAGCCTAAGTTCCCTTGTAAGGTTTGCAAGGGATATCACCTTACTCATTTATGCCCTGGCCTTCCAGAGGTACGAATATTGTGGTCCCTATCTGCAAGCTCTTCTAATTCTGAGTCTTATGAGGTTCCCTCACAATCTATTTAGCCTCTGGTTGAGAAAGTGGTCATGCCGATGCAATCTTTGGTTGATCCCACTCCTCTTTTGGGGGGTGATGTGCCTGTAGACCATGTTGTTTCGTAGCCTATTCATCCAGTGGTTGAGAATGTGGTCATGTCAATGCCATCTTTGGCTGATCCCACTCTTCTCTTGGAGAGTGTCAAGTCTACCAAAGCGGTCACATTGATGCAATCTTCAACTGATCCCACTCTTCTCGTGGGGAGTGATGTGTCTACCGACTATGTTTTTAGCATTTCTAGTTCAGTACTTTCAGAACAAGGGGGGATTCCGCTCACTTCGAGCACACCCCCTCCAAGTCCTAGGATGGTTTCCTTTGATTGGAATGACCTTGTTGAGCCTTGTCTTCCTTCTTCTGAACCTTTCAAATAAGTGTTGAATTTAATTCAAATAATATTTACCAATGTATTGTAGATGAAGGAGCCTTTGCAAGTGTTTTATCCTCTTCGGCTTGGAAAGCTTTAGGCTCTCCCAAGCTTGTGTCTGCTTCGCATGAGTTGATGGATTTTGATAGACGTCCTAGTGAACATTTGGGGATAATTCCTCATTTTCATATCTCATTAGGTGGGAAGACTACCTTTGTCGAGGTTATAGTGGTGCAAGGCCCGTTAGATTTCAATATGCTTATCGGGTGTGATTATGTATATGCTATGAATGTTGTGGTGTCTACGCTTTTCTGGGTGATGAATTTCCCTCATAATGGAAGCATTGTCACTACCAACCAGCTAGCATCTGATAATCACCATCCTAATTCAGCGTTAGTTCAGGCTGCCCCTTTATATTTTCCTAGTGTTCGTGTAGAATCTACCCTGCCATAGGTTAATTATGTGGCATTTTATTGTCGATGTTCAATTTCTCTTGAGCAAGAACTTGTTCACTCATGTTTTCCTTCTCAAGACATGGTCTCGACAATTGATCTGTTGGTTTATCCAATGGGTGCATGGGATCCCTTGCTTCCCCCTCTTGGTACAAGTGATCTCATCGGGATTACTTGAGAAAAGTATCCCCCTGGAGTATTCTTTAAGCCCTTTTCAGACTTTCTAAACATGAAAAGATTGTCTAGTGATCTTCTTGCCCTTCATGCTCGCCAAACTCAAATTTGAAGGCATGTATGTCCGATGGTAGTTTACCCCTTTTTCGGTTCGGACGGTCAATTTTACGAATAAAGGTATGCTCTAGGGACTTCAGTTCGCTAGATGAGTATTCTCAGGTGTAATTTTAACCCTTTTTAGGGCCCGAGGGACTAAATTTTCGAAAAAGGAACATTCTCCTTGGTTTTGGTTTATCACCTTTTTCGAGCATTGGAGATTACTTACAAAAAAGGAACCCCCATGAAGTCCATAGTTAATCTCTTTTCATATTCCCTAAAATTGAAAAGATCGTCGAGTGACCATGTTCCTTCACACTCATTAAATTGGTCTAGAAGAACATCTACTGGCATGAGTTTACCCATTTTTGTACCCTGTAGATTATGGCGGAAAAAGGTACGCCTCGGGAGATTCGTCTTTCCAGGAGAGTTCTCCTCAGTAACTTTTATACTTTTTTGGGCTAAGGGGACTAAATTTAGAAAAAGGTTGTGAGTCCATAGTTAAGCTCTTTTCAGACTCCTTAAAATTGAAAATATTTTTGAGTGATCTTATCTTTGTCACACTCATTAAAATGGCTTTGAATAGATGTCTTTTCGGTGCAAATTTACCCCTTTTTCAAACTTACTAGACTATCTCCAAAAAAGGTACTCCCCGGAGTCTTCTTTTATTTTTTTTCAGACTCTCTAAACGTGAAAAAACTATTGAGCTTACCTTCTCTGGGCTCGTTAAAATTGCATTGAGGGGAGTTTCATTGTGTCTTGCTAATCGCATTTGCATCTCTAAGTCTTTGGCCTAATGCTGGCTCCATGTTGCTCTCAACAAAACCTTTGAAGCATGCCTTATAAACAATCCTTGTAGCACTTTTCCTATGCGACCTGACACCCTAACCCATGGAGGAATTTCCCCCGAGTGTCCTTTTTCCTACACATGTCTCCTTGCTCTGAGTATTAGTGTGTTCCTTGCACCTGGAACTAGTATGCTTTCTTGTGACACTCATTCATCCTTTGTAATGTAGCATTCTTTTATTCGTTTTCAAGCTCTCTAAAAATTTGAAAAAGACAAAAAAATCAAATATCCCAAAAAGAGGGACGTGAAATATGTATTCTTTTTTGGCAGCACAAAGAGTCTCCCTTGGACAAAGCACATCCTTTCATTTGTTCATCAAGCATTGGGATCTAGTATGACCCTAGGAAGTTGTTCTCATTACATAGAGTTGAGTCCTCCTCTATTTGGTTACTCTTCCAAACACATGGAGAGTTTGTGTTTCCTCCTACATCGTGAACTTATGTCAATGTTATGTTGCCTAAGTCTGATCATATTTCATTCTTTTTTCCAAGGGAAGTTTCACCCAACCTGAGTCGGCCTTTCTGCAGTTTGTCTCTTGACCTCATGAGTCGTCCATCCCAAGAGTTCAGTGAAGTCCTGATTCAAAATCGATGAAGTTCTCTGCCTGATCATCGAGATCCTCATGTTTTTTCTCGATGAGTCGTCGAAGACCTCAGGGTAGTGAATTCATACACTCACACTGTACTCCTACCTGATTTTTGAATATCTTGAAGTTGTTGCTCAAGCTATGAAGTCCTCATCTCCAACCATTGAGCATTGTTGGCTTCTTGAAGATGGATACTGTATTTGTATATCTTTGATTTTGAGATGTAGATCCATTGTGTATTTCTCGTGGTGACACTTTATATAGTTATATGACATGGATATGCAGTGTATTTAATTGGAATCCATTATTTATTTCATCTCAAGCATGAGTATGCCCACCTTAGAGAGACAAATGTTATTTTGTAGATGGCACATCCCGAACTCTGGTCCCGGGCTCACTCAATTTCGTACATTGGTGAATATTTTGTAATGTATTTCGACCATCATATGCTCTTCTGAACTCACACATTAGGGGGCATATGTTATAACCCTAAATTTCTCTACACATTCATACATGCCCTTGGCCCTCTTACTTGCATTTTTCTCCAAAGCACTGTTGAGTTGCTCTTCTTAAAAAACCAATATTTTGAAGATGTGTGTGCCCTACACCATTGCTTCCCACGTACATACACTTTTTGCACCACTACGACTCGCGTACATACGCATGTTGCACCATTACAACCCACGTATACTTGCAAAAGTTGCAAAAAATAAAAATTTGCAAGGAATTCATTGAAATTGATGGGTTATTGGTAGTTTCTCAACTAACCCACCTGCTATAGCCCATCACCCAACTGAATAACCATCCCTTTTTCATATAAAAGGAGGTGTTGGGGTCTCATTTCACATATAAGGATAAGAACAATGAAACTCTTCCTGCTTTCACTTCCCCTCCTTGCCCAAGATATTGCTTCCTTTTATGAGAAATTGCTTCAACATTCCCTCATTAGCCCCTTCTCCCTCCATTTAACCCATTCACTTCCCTAGAAGAGATCAAAAGGTTGAGAAGAGAAGTTCATACAAGGTGCACTTGGAGCTTGGTGAAGAGGACCTCGAACCAGGTTCGCGGAACAGTAGTTGGCTTTGATTGTAAAGGTATAATATTTGCATTATTAATAAAAGAATTATATTTTTATGTCCCAAATGATGGTGTCTTGGATACTTTTATTGATTTATGCTTGACATTATCACATCTAACCCTAACTTATATATGGAATAGCATGCTTGTAGTTTTTTGTTTGTCAATCTTTGGATGCAGGTTAGCCCTGGGAGGAGGCGTGCAGTCAGTGGAACTTCCAAGCGCGAGGAGGTCATCACTAGACATGGGATTAGAGGTGTAGTTACCTGATCTCATTTTTCCTTGCTTTATTTATATTATTTTTTTTATGTTTGGGGTAGTATAAAGAATTAATTGTCTTTTAGACGGATAATCGACCTGCCTACATTATGAACCCTGGTGTAGTCAAAGGGGATTTTTTCTCGCTAGTAGCCACTAAGTGAAGAAGTTGGCCCAGCTTAGTGAAGATACACCACCCTAGCTCATGTCGGCCAATATAAATAAGAGTGGAAGTCACCTCATTCACTCACTCACTCAAGTCACTCATCTAGTGCGCAAGTTTGGAGATAGTTGTAATTGGAAGAAGAAGGAGAGAGAGGTGCATTGCTCAGTCTTGGATATTCTCTAGTGTTTGGTATTTTACCTTGACATGGTATTAGCAATCTATATTAAGGAAGTTTTTGTTGGGTTTTCTCCCCCATGAGGGTTTCCCAGCATAAAATGTTGTGTATCTTGTGGTTGTGTTTCTCTCAGTGATCCTGCTTATGTTATTATTGTCTATTAAATTGAAAATAACTTAATAGCAGCTCTAAAATTTAACAGAGCCATCATATATATGTGTTAGCCCTATTTAGAGATGGGTGGATCAATCTTGTGGCTATTCTTTCCAGCAATATTTTCTCCCTCCCACCCACCTCCATGAGTTTCTTTCTATGATTGATTATATGCTTATTCATATTCATGATTATTATGTGCTTAGCTTGTCCTTGATATTTGTTATAATTAAGCACGGGGGAAAGCACTTGGGTCAGATGTTGAGCAAGTGGTTGCATGGGTTGTACGATTTCACCTGATGTCACTAGGAACTTAACGTCTACAGGGTTTTGGGCCCCGGTTAAGTAGGTAGGTCATTCACATTTATGCATTGCATTTGTTCTATATTTTGCATATCCATGTCATGGTAGAGTAGTTGCATTTTCTTTCATAATGCATATATGCTTTGATTTACATATTTATTTTATTGCATCTATGCATAGTTGTTGTGATACATTTTCTTGAATCATTGCATGTTAGTTAGAATTTTTTGAAAAAATGCAAAAGCAATTCTTTTTAAGAAATCTTATAGTTGTCAATTTTTAATTTTTCAAGTTTTGCTTATATGGATAAAAGGGTGAGTTCACCACCCTACGATGCTCTAATGTTTTTTATAAGTGTATAGGCATAGGTCATACCAAGATATGTTGAGGTTCTCATGCACTCTACGGCAAGCACATGTCCCCATGTAGGAGCTAGATGTTACCCCCCAGCCTAGGTGTAATTAAGGAGATGATGTCTCGAGGCTCGCAGGTAGCAGCCATGGAGTTCTGAGATCTAGATTCACCAGTAGAGCCAAAATTAAGCAGGAAGATCCCCTCCTCTCCACCATGCATCATCATCAACAACATAGAAACACCCTCCACACCAACTTGGTCCACAAAAGACAATAGGTCTTGCTTCATGAGGTAACAAATCCAATCTCATGGTAAGTGTCACTTTAATATTTGAAGCATTTGAGAATGTTGCAAAGAGTCCTATATTGATTATAGAATGCTTGCTTGGGACAACGAGGTTTCTTGTTGTTTCCCTCAGTGTTTTTGGGTTATTTTCATGATCATTGGTCTTGGGATAGTGGTTTTAACGTGTGTTTTGTAGGCTATTGAATAAACTATTTCTTCCCTTCACCAAAGTCATAATTATTCAAACCCTAAGCACCCTCATACCGTGGCCTATAGGGTTTTTCCTTTCATCGCTTGTTTTTCCCCCTCATTCCCCCTCAGGTCACTTGAGACTCCTCCCTTGTGGTGAATTTCTTCATCACTAAAAGAGGGGAGCGTGCATTTAAGGTGACAGTGGGTAGATGTTCCCGAGTTGTCACACATTTTTGCATTGAGGTTGGATTTGATCAACCTACACCTCTTGCAATAAATGATACCACTTGGGAAGCATACAATAATATAAAAGTTTCTCAAAATCAATCTAGTTTCAATTTCCAAAGAATTCCTAATTTATTTCAACTATTCAAATAACTTTTGTCACTATTTGGAAAAAGGGTGCAAGATTTGAATAAGTTATCTTGGTCATCCTCTTCTTCATGATAAATATCATAGCTATAGGATCCTCATTGTCTCTTTCTTTGGATTTAGAAAGGTGAACATCTCACAGAGTTTCCATCAAAGAAAGATCAAGATTTTCAACCACAAGATTTTGATCCATTTCTTTTTCCATATTTTCTCTCTCATCCTCGAGTTTGGATTATAGGCTAGCCATTCATAACTTGGTAGTACAACAACAAAACCCGAAATTTGTCACACAATCATAATTGATCTTGAATGCATCCATGTGTACTAAGTCCACTCAAAGACATTACAAAGCACTTCAAAGGAGTTTTAGTGGATCAATTTTACCTTGTATCTCTTCTCCTAGCCATCCATGCCACTTCATATACCTTGTAGTCCTACTTGTATCCTCAATTAGGTCTTGTAGAGTTATTTCCCTCATTTCATGGCTTCTTGTGTGGTTTAAAGTCAAGTTCAACCCTTAAGTTAGCATTTTCACTAACTTTGGCAATTGGGGGTTCCACAATCCAACATATGAGATATATCATTTTGGGGATTATCTACGTAGATTAAATCATTAATTTTGGGGAGGTAAATGAGCATTAGTGAGCATGACCAAATTTCTCATGATATTGAATAAATAATCCACTTATCACTAATTGCATTGGGTGATGCTTAGAGGGGTGAAGAAGTGAGATTGAACCAATACTTCAAGGGAAGTCACCCATCCCGAGACTACTCTAGCTCAAGTGTGCTTAATTGTGGAGCTTCCCCCACAATCAAGTCCACTTAGTTTTCTAACCCATTTGCAAAACCTTCACAAGTATTGTGCCTTACGAACTATTCAATCCCACTTCATCGCCCCTGTGAGCATCACCTGTTGCAAAGAGTGCTAAGTGAACTATTCAATGTCATGAAAAATTTGTTCATTACAACGTATGCTCATGGAACATGGGTCGTGCATTAATGACTTACACTACACAAATAATCCCAAGAATACTATCTCATATGTTGGATTGTAGAAGCCTCCAAGTCTTAAATAAAAATTCAAGACAACATTAAATGAATAGTTCATAAGGCACAATACTTGCTAAGGTTTTTCAAATGGGTTAGCATGTTAAGTGGGATTCATTGTAGGGAAAAATACACAACTAAGCATACTTGAGCCAAAGGAGTCTTGGGATAGGTGACCACCTAAGAAGTCATGGTTATTGGTGCAAGCCTAAGAGGTGATTAGTGATGCCATGTGATTCATTTATCTAGTTTCAATCACACTTCTTCACCCCTATGAACATCACCCACTACAATGAGTGATAAGTGGACTATTCAATGTCCTAAGAAAATTTTCGATTCTCATTGAATCTCATGGGACATGGATCATGCATTAATGACTTACTCTACACAAATAATCCCAAAAATGATATCTCATATGTTGGACTACATAATCCCTCAATTGCTTAAAATATTTAAAGGGAGCTCTAAACAAATAGTTGATAAGGAACAATACTTGTTAAAATTTTGCAAATGGGGTAGCAAACCAAGTGTTCTTAATTGTGGGGAAACTTTGCACTTAAGAGAACTTGAGCCAAAGGATTTTTGGGATGGATGATCTCCCAAGAAGCCCTGGTTACTGGGTACAAGCCCTAGAGGTGATGAGGGTGAAATCATGAAGGTGGGTTACACTTTTGCTTGTTTTATGACAAAAAAAACTGTATTTTCACAAGTTATTCAACTTCCGACATATAAAAGTATTTTTTTTATTTAG
>JZKD02S0096574.1:35985-120239 GCA_000966675.3 Picea glauca | reverse complement strand
AAACTAATATCTTTCGGCCGAAAAAGATATCTAGTTCGGCCGAAAATTGGTTTTCCAAAATTTTGGAGACCAGATTGTCACGAAAGTGTAACCCACCTTCGTGATTCCACCCATGATTGATTTCACTAGTTTCAATCCCACTTCTTCACTCCTATGAGCATCGCATGATGCAATGTGTTAAGTGGACTATTCAATATCATGAGAAATTTGGTCATTCTCACTAATGTTCATGGGACATGTATTATCCATTAATGACTTTATGCGGATAATCCCAAAAATGATATCTCAATTTCACTAATGTTTGGATTGGCCCCACAAGATTGCATCTTTCTACAAGGTTTAAAACTTCCCATCGTTGTCATGCAACAAAAAAGGTGATCACTAATGACTTTACATGTCCCTATGGATTGACACACATCTTGGCTTTTCTCCTACAAAAAAGCATGTAGTTTTATTTTTGGGGGGCCATCATTTTCGGGATCTTCCGGTCTTTTAGAAGGACATATTTCTTTCCCAAGAAAGACTCTTGGCTCATACGATATTCTTTTGTTAGTTTAGAGGTTGTTCATGGATTTTTCCCTCTAAAGGCCATCCTCTCATTCATGAAGGCATGTGAATACATTCTATCTGAACGATTTGGGATGAAGTTCTAATCTGATCACATTACATGAGGGAATACCTTGGCTAAAAATTCTCTCTTTAGGGTCATTTGCTGCAAAATCATCCTTTTATGTAGTTGTTCATCTCCAAACAAATGATCTTGACTCTACGATAGAGAGACGTCACTCTAGATCATGTTGTTGTTTTCTCCTACCAAAAAACATTGAGCCTCAATATTGTGATATCACACTTAGGTTCACTCTCCATTTTTTTTCTTGGAATAACTAGAAACATTATTGAAATTGATGTTCATCATGCTTTTCATGGTTGACAATGTTGTATTGCAATGGAATTATTTTTCACTGTAGTTCTCTTGTGGCACAGTTTGTGATGGAAATCCTAGCAATCTTGACATTTTCTTAGCTCCAAGTTGGCACATGTCAAGAATTTTCGCTTGCTACTCATTTTGATTGTGGTAGGTTTTTTGTGATTTTGTGTGTAAACACTCAATTGATCCTCTCTCGCCCCCTACACTAGCCATTCATGACCCTATTTGGTAGTATAGTTACCTACACCCAATATGCCCCATCTTAGCTCACATTATCCTTCTATTAAGAGCCTTTTTTTATGTATAAATTGTCATGGATATTCCACTAGAACAGTTTGTCACCACAGATCTTGTATTATGCTGAAATATTTTATTATGTAGGTTTATTTCCTTACATCACATATTTATTATCACTAGCTTATTCATCAAATTTATGGAAATAACTAAAATACAAAAATGAAAAAACAAGCAAATGAACACACCATTCACACAAATGAACACAATATGTATCTTGGGAAACCCGAAACGGGAGAAAAACCATCTAGAAAGTGAGGCTTATGCTTTGCTCTCTTTTCTTCAATTATGAAAATGCAAATACAAAGAAAGGGGCACTCACTATGGAGTTTCCTTTGACACTTCCCTGAATGGATACTATAGAATATTCTTCCTCCTCTATTATTCCCTCAATTCCCACTCCTATATGTGTTGTTCAACTATGAAATAAATACAATGCTAAAATAACGGAACCCCCTCTCTTCCTAGCAACCCAAATATTTAACAGAGTCTAATAGCCATCTAGGGTTAAGGTTTTTGCATGCCTCAACACTCAATTAGTGTTAGGGTTTTGGACCTTCTAGAATGTTCTTGAATATCCACATGTGACTAACCCCAAAGGTGAGTAATGGGCACTAATGTGGCATCCACTTGCTACCATGTTGGTCAACGAGGTAGGTCAACTTGTAAGAGGCATAACTTATGCCTACGAACTCCAATTAAGGTGATTTTCACATCGTTGGAAAGGTTTCCATGTGTAGAATAGTGTCGAGGGGCTACGAGCTATGCTTGTAAATTTTTGACCCCAAAAAGTGTTGTTTTTTGCCTCAAATGGCTCTAGAATGATCCAGACCCCAAATCTCCAAATTGGGACCTGGCACTAAAATCAACTCTTCAAACCAATTATTTTAACTTTTCCACCTAGAAAGTACCAAGATAGATGGCAAATTATATGATGATCTATTACAGATCATACATCACCATTTAAGAAGACTTTTGGTCCCCAAAATCTTTTACTAAATGAGGTGAGGAATTTTTTCCTCTAGCTTCACCCTGGAGTAGCATTTTTCCTTTCTTGGAAGTTGTCCTTTTAACCCGATTTGCCAAAGATCATGCTGCCTCTATCTGGTAGTTCTGGAATTTTTCTATAAAATTATATCTTCTACCAACTTTTCCTAAGCTTCTGGTGGTAAGTCCTCTATGGTAGGTAGGACCAGATCCTCGCTTTCCTGATCTAACATGGAAGGCTCATAGAGTTTCATATTTTTCACATTCACTATTGAGTAAATGCACATATACGGGGATAGACTGAATCTATAGGCATTATTACCCACCTTATCCAATACCTCAAAAGGACCATACCACAGAGCCTTGATCTTCTTACCGGGACCCTATAGCCTTTCTTTGTTCAGTTGTAGCCAAACTCTGTCTCCCACTTTGAATAAATTTTTAGTTTTGTGTTGATCATGCCAGGCCTTGTATCTTTCAATGTCTTTTGTACTTGCAAATGGATAGGTCTAATATTTTCAACAATTTTCTCCGCTTTCATTGATTCTCTTATGACCTCTTCCCTCACTCATCCATATACAACATCCAAGGGCGAAGGTGACAAATACCCAAAGAAAGTTTCAAAAGGGGACTTACCAATAGAAGTATGGACTGCTCTATTATAAGAGTGTTGAATATAGATCAGATTTTTATCGTAGGTATTTGGATGCCTCTGATTGTAACCCCTCAAAAGTTGAACCAAAGTCATGTTGACTACTTATGTTTTCCCATATGTCTATGTATGGAAGGTTGTAGATATTTTCAATTTCATGTTCATGTTCTCCCAAAGTGTAGTCCAAAAGGCACTGAGAAATATGGTATCCCTATCTAAGATGATGCTCCTTAGTATCCCAAAGTGCAACTAGACCTGTTCAAAGAATATGTTTGTTGCTTATTGTCCTTTGATGGTCTTCTTAAAAGGCATGAGGATGCACATCTTGTTGAACTTGTCAACTACCAAAAATAGATAGTCATGTCCCTTCCTAGTTGTTGGCAAACTACCCACAAAACCCATGGAAATGCTTTTCCAGGATCGAGTGGGCACAAGTAAGGGATGGTATAAACCTTGCTTTCTATTAATGGGCTTGCTAGTACAAGAAAGTATGCATGCTCTAATATATTGAATTACATTTTTTTTCATTTTGGGCCAATGCACATACCTTTGTAAGTTGGCAACTATCTTCCCAACACCAAAATGTCTTGCAACCTTGGAGGTGTGAACCTCTTTTAGAAGTTGCAATTCTTCACCTTTAGGGACACGAAGCTTGTCTAGCCTGTAGAGCAACCCATTTTAGAGATGATAGTCAACTTTACCATCACCTTTTTCTACATGAATTTGACACTGTCATTATTGAAACACCTCTTTAAAGTCCTCATCTTTTATGTATGCCTCTTTATATGCATCATGGGTGAATGGCTCCATGTGCATAAGAGTTTCCAAAGTTGTAAATCTTGGATGTGGGTAGGCCTTGAAAGCATGTATGCCACTTATTAGTGTTTCCCTTCTTATATTTGATGACTAGATGAAATTGCAAAAAAAAACCATCCACTTGTAACAAAGTTACCAACATGACAACAACTCCCTAGAGTTCTTGGTTTTTTTAAGGTCATATTTAGTTGTTGTTTTTACCCCCATTTTAAAAAGTGGTGCTACTAGTAGCACCCCTTTTTGGGTGGGTGAGGAGAGTGGTTAAAATTGTGACTTGTTTGAAACCACGATCTTGACAAATGATCATATTGCACAAAATTGACCTCTAAATCGAAAAGTAATACTTTTAGTAACACCAATTTTATTTTTGAAGTTAAAATTACAACTTAAATGAAATTGTGGCTTTGACAATTGATACCATCACAAATAAAAATGTTAAAAAGACTCCTAAATCAAAAAATTGAAAAATTATTTACTAATTAATTTTTATTTACATTGAAAAACGAAGAAAAAAAACTCCAATAAAAAAAATACATTTAAAATAATATTATAGCACAATTTAAGAAACAAAATACAAATTATAACAAAATTTTAAAAATATTATAGCACAATTTAAAAAAAAATAATACAAATTACCTTAAAAAAAAAAAAAATTAAAAAAAAAATAATACTTAAAAAAATTAAAAGAATAACCCTAAAAATTATAGCACAATTTAAAATAAAAAAACAAATTCCCTTATGAAAAAAAAACCTTAATTTTATTTTTTTTTAAATTAAAATTAAAAGAATAACCCTTCTTCGATTTTTTATTTTTTTTTAATTTGTATTTTTAATTATTTGTTTTTAATTTTAATTCGTTTTGTTTTTATATATTTTAATTTGTTTTTGTTTCTATTTTTTAAAAACTATTTTGTTTTTTATTTATTGTTAGTTTTTTGGCATTGTTTTTATTTTAATTACGATTATTTTATATTATTTTAGTTTTGTTTCTTAAATTTTGTTGTTTGGTTTGTATTTTCTTGTAGTGTTTTGATTTATTTTTGTTTTTTTCCTGGGTTTTTTTCAAAAACAAATTGATTTTCCAATTGAGTTTTTTTTTCATAAATGCTTTTTAAAGGTTTTTTGTTTTATAAGTTTTCAAATTTTTTAAAAATTGTGTTAGCATTTTTTTAAAACTTGTTTATAGAATTTATTTTTCTTCTTTTTATGTAAATTTTGTTTAAAAATAATAATTAATTAGTAAACATTTTTTAAGTTTCTAATTTATAAGTCATTTTTAACAGTTTTATTTACGATGGTATCAGTTGTTAAGGGTATGGTTTCATTTAAGTCATAGTTTTAAGTCAAAAAATAAAATTCGTTCTACTGAAAGCATCACTTTTCAATTTGGGAGTCAATTTTTCACAATGAGATCGATTGTCAAGGTTGTGATTTCAAACGAGTCACAATTTTAACCACCCCCAAAACAATGGTGCTACTGATAACACCATTTTTTCAAACAAGGTTGGTTTTGGTGTGTTTGATTCAAAAATATGGGTTTTGGGGGTCAGAGTTCTCGTTTTGAGGTCACAATTCTCGTTAGTAGGTAACTATGTTTTGTAGTGTCTAGTTCATTGAAGCTTACCCAAATATTACAATGGTTGGTGATCACTGTGGATAATGGTTTCCTTGCCCATCAGATAGTGCTTCCACTTCTTGACAACTTGAACTAAGGCATTGATTTCTTTATCATACGTAGGGTAGTTTAGCACTCCCCCATGAAACATTTCAAAATGATAGCATACCAACTTACCTCCCTGCATCAAGACCACTCCCATAGCATATCCACTTGCATCAGTATCTAATTTGAAAGGCTTCTAGAAGTTAGGTAATGCAAGAACCGGTGCTTCATTGATTTTCCATTTCAGTTCATTGAAAGATTTATGTTGATTCTTTCCCCACTAGAAACTCTTACCATTGGTTGTTATGGCATGGAGTGGCATAACTACTATTGAAAAGGATGCTATGAACTTTTGTAAGTGTTGTGTTGCCCCAACGAAGCTCCTAATTTCAATTGAATTAGTAGAAACTAGCCACATGATGATGGCCTCCATATTCACGGGATCTATCTTAAGTTCCCCTTCATCGATCATGTACCCCAAATATACCAACAACTACTGAGAAAACTCACATTTCTTAAGGTTAGCCAACAATTTATTCTTTTCCAAATCTTTAACACTTTCATGAGATATGATATGTTATCTTCCCATGTAGAGCATAAACCGATATGCCATCCAAAGACACTATTAAAAATGAATCTAAATAGGAACACAATACATCATTTCATCAATCACATAAATGTCACTTGTGAATTACATAAACCAAAAGGCATGACTAAGCATTCACACATACATTACCTTGTGTTGAATATGGTCTTTCATATGTCTTCTTCTTTAACACGTACCTAGTGATATTCTGATTTAAGATCCAATTTTGTGAAGTACTTGGCATGTTGCAACTATTCTCTTGGGCGGAGGGTATCAATTCTTGAGTGTGATCTTGTTCAAAGCTCTGTAATCGATACACATTCAACAAGTCTTGTCCTTCTTGGGTGCTATGATGATAGGTGACCCAAAAGCTGAGTTAATTGGTTGAATTAATCCTTGCTCCAAGAGTTGTTGCAATTGTTTCTTCACTCTGTCTACTTCCATAACATATTGTCTATACAACTCAATACTTGGTAATGGGGAGTCAGGAAACCACTAGATACTGTGCTCGACTTCTCTATGAGGTGGTAACTCTTTAGGCTACTGGAACACTTCTATGTATTCCTGCAAAAACTCCTCCAACTATTGTTTCTTCTCTTTAGTAATCCTTATAGGGATACCTTTACTCCTACCAATTCATCGCTCAACTAATTCTCTCTTAAGAAAAACAATACATACTTCTTACTAGAACCCATCAACTTTTTGGCTTGGTTGACACTAACATGAGAGATCTTGCATGATTTACCTTTATGTGTGTTGATGATGTAAGACTTCTCATCCTTGATCAGGGGGTACTAGTTTTCTCTTTGAATGATAATTGCATCTCTCATATACATGTAGAGGCTTCCAAACACTACACCACATGCATCAAGGGGTACTACATCTAACTCCACTTCATCAATAAAATCTACACTTAATGGAAAAATTGATATTAGATTGTTTCATGACCTTGAGATACATTCTTGCTTACTCACCCCAATGGAAATGAGTTAGGATGATCATGAACTTCCAACTTAGTCTCACTGAGTTGATCGATTGCTATGAGGTTTCCTGTGAACCAAAATCGAATAGAGCATCCACTTTGATATTTTTCACCTGGATCTTAATGTGGAAGAGTTTAATCACCTCCTCTTCCTTGTGATGAAGGCTACTAAGATTCACCTCCTTCTACACTAAGGTGCAAAAAATATTCTCATCCACATCCAAGCTACTCTCTAGTAGGTTGCTTGAATTTGTGGCTAGCAGGTTCTTCTTCTTCGCATCCTTCCTACGATTATTTGTGTTGGGTATGTGTTATATTATTCGCATAACTAGCTCTATTGTTTGCTATGTTGTGTTAGGAACATAGGGGGGTTTGAGGGGGGAGCGCTAGGCCCCCCCTTTGGGGGCAGTGCCCCCAAGAATTTTTTTTGCCTCAGGAAAAGTGTCACATTTTTCCTCATTTTTCATGTCGCCTCAATTTTCATGTCCATTGTTGGGTGGTTTTTTGGCACATAGTTTTTGTCGATGGTTTTCTCTTTTCAGTTAAGGAATTAGGGTTGTTGACTAATCTAGGTCATTGGGTTAGGGTTTTGGATGTCCCTGGCTCCAATATGTATATTGTATTGTAAACAATGTATCACTATGAATGAATACATAATATGCTGGTTTTCCCGGTTTGGGTTTCCAGGGGAAAAATCTCTGTGTAATGTGTGTATTTTCCATTGTATCTTTTTTGTTCTTTTATTGACAATCTATTTGCAATAAAATATTGTACAAGTTTAAAATCTACACCTTGGATTCAACTCTGGATGTAGCTTTCAACACTTATCTTCGGTGTGACCATCGATATTACAATGCTTGCAGTGGTTGTTTGGATCCTTACACTGATGTGTATTGGCTATCGTCTTCTTGTGTTTTCCTTTCCACTTCTCCTTCCCCTACTTGGAATAATCTCAATGGTCTTTCTATTTAGAACCACTTGGTTGTCCTTTCTTACGGCCTATGTTTTCTAGGTATTGTTCTTGCACATGGGCCTCATTAACAATCCTTGGTTTGAAGAGCATCAGTGGATCACTGCGTAGAACCCCTAGATACTTGAGGAGTACATTTGGGTTCTTGGAAGACATACTCAACATAATCACCATCTTCTTGAACTCGATGGTGTACTCTTTCACAATCTACCCCTGCCTCTACCTAAAGTGATGCCAACAAACACATTGGTTCCCTACATATCCAAAAGGGTAGAAATGGGACATAAAGGGGGTTTAAAAAAACTCCCACTTATTCATTGGTGGATCTCCCTCTAGCCTAAGCATCTTCGTGTGAATTTCCCAATGATTTAGTGCATGGCCCTCTAGTTTCAGTCAAGCACATAAAATTTTCTTTTCTTCGTCTATATTATGGACACTGAAATACACTTCTAATTGTTGCAACCAATGATTCAATTTAACAACATCAATCTCACCTTGATATGGCTTGATGCCCACTTTCGCTTCCATTTTAAACAAAGGTTGTAAAGGAGTGATGGCACTAGAACTTTGTTTCTCTTTCTCAAGCTCTTTTTTCGGCTCCTTTTCTTGATCTTCATTTTCTCCCAGTTTCTTATCCAATCCAACTTCTAAATTAGGGCCACCAACCTCCCCAAAAGGTCCAAACTTGTTCACTAAATCCACCATGAGAAGGGCCATGTTGCGAGATATATTAGCAACTTACTCTTCCAACGTTGCAAATCACTCTTATGTTGCATCATAAGGGTTTTTGTGAATGGACTCATTAACCATGGCTAGGATTCTATGACTTCCTTCTTAAACCAATTCTTGGATCTTGCAATTTTCCACAAATACCACAAAGAAAATTGTTTTAATTTCAATATTATCTATAAATTCTTGTGGATATTCCACTCACACAGTAGGTCACAACAGATCTTGTATTATGCTGAAATATTTTACTATGCAAATTTATTTCCTTAGATCTCAGATTTGTTATCATTAGCTTATTGCTCACATTTATCAAAATCATTGAAATACAAAATGAAAGAACAAGGGAATAAACACACCATCCACACAAATGACAACAAAATGTATCCTAGGAAACTTGAAACAAGAAAAAAACGCAGCTAGAAGGTGAATCCTATGCTCCACTATATTTTCTTTAGTTATGAAAATGCAAATACAAAGAAATGGGCACTCACTATGGGTTTCCTTTAAGGTTGTGGACTGAATGGAGCTACAAAATCTTTTTTCTTCTCTGTTATGATTTCAAATCCCATTGTTAGATTTTTTTCTCAACTATGGAACAAGTACAATGCTAAAAAAATAAAACCCCCTCTCCTCCTAGCAGCTTGATATTTAACATAGTCTAATAGTTTTCTATGGTTAGGGTTTTTGCATGCACCCTCAATTAGTGTTAAGGTTTTGGACCTTTTATAATCTTCTTGAAAGTCCGCACATGACTAGTCCCACACGTGAGTAATGGGGGCTAACATGGCATCCACTTGGTACCATGGTGATTAACAAGGTAAGTCAACTTGTGGAAAGCATAACTTCCACATACAAATTCCGATTGAGGTGATTTTCACACCATTGGAAATGTCTCGATGTGTAGAACAACATTGAGGGGCTGTGAGCTATGTTCATAAATTTTTGACCCCCAAAAGTGTTCTTTGATGCCTCAAAATGGGATCTGGAAGGTTTTGGACTCCAAATCTCCAAAACTGAGACCTGCCACTAAAATGAGCCCTACAAGCCAATTCAATTTTCCCAACCAAAAAGTACCACGATAGATGACAAATTATAAAATGATCCATTCCAAATTAGTTTCTTCCATAGTCTTTCTTTCCTTCCAAGGGAATTGTAGGAGGCCATTTTCCATGAGAGGCCATTTCTTTTTGTGTAGACAAAAGTTTCCATACCATCCTTGATTTCATTTGTATTGATGTTTTATTTTACATTCATCTTGCTAAAATATGGCTTTGGAATCCCTATCTCCTCTTCTTGGGCTATTGGTTTACACTAGTGTGAGGAGTCATCCCGCAAGTCTATGATATTTCCATCTTGTACCTCAATCCTTGATTGTAGAGTCTATAGCAATGGTTATGGGTTTGATGTCACTAAATGTAAATGGTGTGATTTAGAGATATTGCATTTGTTTTTAGAGCTTAAATATGCATACCAGTCATATCAGCAGGACAATTAAGCAAATAATTATATACATCTGCCAAGAATGAGAGAAAAAAAACAAACTATAAAATTTTTTGGTTGAAGTGTAAATTTTATTGCAACCTTTTACATATTTACAACATTTGTTGTGCATGGCCACATTAATAGATCAACACTATCACTACTTCACCCTCCTTCAATGGAGGAGATACATGCATGTTTTTCAAACATCTAACTCTTGCCCAAAAATACAAATTTTATATTAGAGTAATCATTTCAACAATAATGTCTGGAAGTCCTAAATATATTCATGCAAAATGTATAACATAGATCATAGTGTAGAGTAGAAATTTGTACTCAATGCTCCTAGCTCCATCTCCCCAACCATGTGTTTTCTACTTTCAACCAAATATTTAATCCCAACATTTGATAGAAGCAGAAGTGTATTTAGTCCCAGCATTTGACAGAAGAAAAAGTGTCTATTTCATCACATTGATTCATATGAATCATCACTCTTAGTTATGTCTAGCTCATCATTCATCTCAGCATCATCATTCATTTTAATGTCTGGAACATCTGCTTTTTCTGGTGGCCGAGAAACCATTTTCTTGGCTTCTTCTTCCCCTTGATTTTATGCATCTTCTTCCTGTTCCACAACTTCAACATGTGTTGTAGAATTCGAGGACAAACAAGAAAAATTACACTAATAAACATTATATTTTTCAATTCCATACCATCCAACAAGAATGCCCATGAATAAGCTTAAGCCTTAATCCTAGAAATGAACTTGGCAAAATTTAAAAAGCCTTAAAATTCTGGAAGGATATCAACATTGTGTGTTTTTCCTCCAACCATGATGCTTATTATGTCTTTCTCAACCCTATGCACAATCTCTGGCTGCACCACCATAATAAATTTGGAATTTGTAATATCACTTCAAATCTAATAGGAATTTCCAGTAAAGTTGCAAAACAAGATACATACATTTAGGTCTGGTTCTCTCTGAAACTGTCGTTTGCAAGTATCTCGCATTGGAGGTGTAAGACCATGTCTATATTTGGGGCCTTCTCATCCTGGTTCATCCTTTTCTCTTAACATGATCATCTACAATGTCCAAAAATTATTTAGCGGGCTATAATAATTATTTGATGCTCGAACAAAATCTCATCAATCTTTAATTAGTACAGTGACTCATCTAAAAAGACAAGGAGAAGAAATTTAACCTGGCCTATGTTAATAGTTTTAATGAGCACATTGTCATCATAAGATTTATATGACTTAATAATACCTGACCTAGGCAATCCTTCACTGCACATAAAGAAGACAGAAACTTAACAAGTAAAAACCAAAAACAAATTATTTCCAAGTATAAAGAGATGGGGTAATCCTTTTTGCCAACGAGCCTTTTGGAGACAAAGTAACCTTGGAGCAGAGGGTATATGGGCTTTTTTATCCTCATTTTGTGGGATAACTAAGGATATGATGTCTTGAGGCCCTTAGGTTGCAAATATGGAGTGTCGAGAGACCACATGACTAGCAGTGTCCACTTGCACATATGGAAGCCCGCTCTATCACCACATTTTGATTCATTGTCAACGCATCTAAGTTGCAGGAAACAAACCCGTGGGTGTTGTGCCAGTACTTGAAACCTACCGAAATGATGAAATGGGTATGGAACTCCACCGAAACACCGTTGGCCATACCCTACAATGTTTCCCGATTTGGAATTGTCGTACGGTACGACTGATGGGGTTTCGGTGGAATTTCAGCCTGTATGACAACCATTTTGCTGGATTTTTTCTTGTTTGTAGGCTTGGCCAAGTGGCGAAGAGGGTCGTGCATCCCTTCAGTGGAAAAAAATCCCCTCGTTAACCACTAATAAACATTTTAAATCTGTCCAAATATCACCACCATTTCACCCACCCTATTAATTAATGGTAATGTTAAATTCTTAAAGTAAAAGTGACATTCTCCTTTATCTTTCATTTTCATCCTTTTACTTGAGAGTGGTTCCAACTTCCTTGGAATTCATATGCAAAAAGTAGAATTTTAGGTCCCATCCAAAATTCAATAGACTTAACAGTTTTCAGGATTACAACGTTTCCACTGGATTGTATCATGTGTAGGGGTATGGAACTAACATTTAATCAAGAGCATCAAGCCCTCTATGTACCTCAATGTCCATCGGTTAACATTTTTGGGGTTGATCCAAGTGTCCTCATGCAAGGCATTACACCTATAATTGTGTGCCACATGTTTTTTCATGTTAATATAGACATGGTTTTCTTTCTAAAATGTCATTTATGTGTATCATTATTTTTTCTTGCAAGATAATGTGTTATATATGTGTGTGTGTGTGTGTGTGTGTGTGTGTGTGTGTGTGTGTGTGTGTGTGTGTGTGTGTGTGACATTTCTCCTGACGTTTCCAATTTTGCAGGGTCACATTTCCTGACGTACCCATTTCGGAAACTTCCAGACATTTCCGCATTCTGTGCAACGTACCATCGCATCCGCCACACCAGCTAGCTTCTGGAAGGCAGATGGGTCTTGCTCCATGCAGTACAAGTTAGGTGTTGTGGCAGGTAATCACCCTAATATTTGAGGCATTTAAACATGGTGTATTTAAGATGCTTTTGATTATAGAACACATGCTTGGCCAATATTATTTTGACTTTGTTTCACTTTGGTGAGTGTTAGATTTCCTAGTAAGTGGCCAACCTTTTGGGAAAGTTTGCAACTAGGGACCCCTTGAGGGGTTATCGTACCATTCCCGACCATACTTACCACTTTCCGCTCATTGCATTCCCATCATATTACCCTCTTCTATGCCCTTTGACTTTAGTGACCCGAGAAGGGCATGTACCTCATTTCATGGGAAGAAGGGGCCGAAGGCCCAGGGAGGATGGTTGTTGGCAAAATATAATAGCCTAAAATATAAACATTGTAGATGCTCACCCAGTCAAGTCTCGAGAACAATTAATTGCTTCTCTTAAAAGAATTGAAGACCTGCACAATATCAAACACACAATAAATATTCCGCTTGAATATAATACTAATGCAAGTGCGTTACCAATGCTTTACATGGTTACCCCTATGGCACTTTGTGGACCTATTTGTTCAATTGACAATGTGTTACTACCCCCCAAGCTAATCAATTCACTATTGGGAGTGAAAATGTGTTTGTATCATTGATTAATTAATAAATGGCAGTAAATGGGCTTGGAAAAAGGTTGCATTGAGGAACAAGGAGCGGCACACACCCTACAAAGGAACCCATGAATGAGAGAATACGAGCCCTTGTATGTCATGAAACTCATTGACCTATGAAGTCTAAACCCCTATCCACCTCATCATCCACTACATAACCTTGAAAGGCCATCCTTGGGAGCATCCCCTACTTTAGGGTTTTGGTCTATCCAATAGGAATTTTATGACACTCCTCCCATACCTAAAATTGGTCAACTGTATAGGGTCTTGGAGCATTTTTGTAATTTGATGAGGTAGTTTTGATGCACATTTTTAGGTGCCTTTCTTATTAGATGCGGTTTACACTTGTCATGATATCTTTGACTTGATATCTTTGGAGGGCGTGCCCTTTTATTTTGCAGGACCCTGCTTGGTGGCCAGTTTTGAGAGAACAAGACTAGCTTGGGCTTCCATGGGGCAAGAATCCCACAGGTTGGATGCCTAGGGCATGTTAAATTATCGAGATTGATTCAATATGTGGATTATTTCTTTAGTTTCTTCAGTGCTTTAAACAGAATTTGATTTATTAACCAGCAAAATGTATATTCAAAATGATGAAAAAAAGTAGAAGAGGTACTCAAATAGAATCTCACACATGCACAATAATTTACCCTGGGGGAACCCTATATAGGGAGAAAAACCCCAACAAAAAATCTTCCTTTATTGCAAATAATATGTAAGATCAATTACAATAATCCACCATGAAAAGTACCTGACTGGTAGATTAACAAACGACAAGAATTCACTAACTTTTACCGTTGATATAAACAACACTACTCATTGTCCTTTATTTTTGAGATACACAACAATGTTTGTTGTCCTTTATTGCTAAGATACACAACAATGTTTGTTGTCCTTTACTGTTGAGGTACACAACAATGTTTGTTGTCCTTTACTACTGAGATACCCAACACTATTTGACTCCTTCATTGCCATGTCTCCTACACTCAGCACTGCATAACAATGTGTGTTAAAGGGGAGGTTGAGCTCTCTATATAAAGGTGTGGAGAGGAGAGGAGAGGGGTCTTTAATTAGAAGTCTGCATGTCTAGAATCAACTCAAATTAGTAACTTGACTTGAGACTCAACTTGGCTATTGCATGCCACCTCAACATGCAACTCGACATACACCTTGACATGCAACTTGGCATGAAACCTTGACATGCATGCATGCATTCAAATTAACATGCAACATGCATGCATGCAACTCCAACATGCATGCATGCAACTAGACATGCAACATGCAACTTGAATTTGGCCACATATAACTTGTCTTTTACAACTTGAGTTTGAAAACTCAGACTAAACATGCAAATCGACTTTTACAATTGATATAGGCAACTAGAATTTCTTTTCATGGTGGATAATGTTACACGTGCCAACACACTAGATCAATACATTTACATTATTTTCATAAGGAAGTTTGTTTGTTTCTAGCTCATGGGAATTATACATTCAACCTAACTTTTGCTATATTCCTTGACTTTTTCTCATGGCTCACAAGGCTTGACTATGCTCATAGAGGTTGTACGTTCCCCCTGACTTTTGCACTAGTTTGTCTATGCTCACAGAGGTTGTACGTTCCCCCTGACTTTTACACTAGACTGTCTATGCTGACAGAGATTGTACATTCCCCCTGGCTTTTGCATTTGACTTACATCTTGACTTTTGTATTAGACTTACAAATCTTCTTCATTTTCCTTGTATAGACTCACAAGATCATATAACATCCCGTTCATCCTGAATTTTAGTTTGACTCACAGAAGTTGTACATTCCCCCTATCTTTTATCAGTACCTCACAAGACTGGTTGATTCTCCAAATCTCCCTGGCTAGCCTCACGGTGGCCCACATGTCCTCTCATTGGAGAATGATTGTCAATCTACCAAATTTAACACTCCCTCTTAGCAATGGAATCATTCTTAGCCACACCAATCTTGCCTTGCAACTACACAAATTGTCTCAGTGGCAATGGCTTGGTCAGGATATCATCTACCTACTCATTCATGGCTATGTATTGTAGCTTTAGAGTTTTTCTCTGGACCATATCTCTGATGAAATGGTATTTCATGTCAATATTCTTTGAGCTATCATGAAATATTGGGTTCTCTGTCAATTTTATGTAACTTTGATTATCACAGTGAACCATCGTAGCCTCTAGCTTATCATCGAACAACCTAGAAACCAATTTTCCGAGCCATATTACTTCCTTGCTAGCATCACTTGTTGCAATGTACTCAACCTTTTTTGTACTCTATGCAATGGATCCTTGTTTCCTGCTTGACCATGAGATCATAGTGGATCCTAAATTGAAGCAGTATCAGGAAGTACTTTTCCGATCCATTGGGCTTCCTGCTCAGTCCACATATGCATACCCATGTAGAAACAAACCACCAATGGATGTATATCTCAGACCATAGGTAATGGTTCCTCTGAGATATCTCAAGATGTGCTTTGTTTCTACCCAGTGTCTCTTTCTCATTTCATCCATGAACTATAACATCCCCAACCACCCACAGGTCAGGGCATGCTACCTTCAAGTTCACCCTTGGACTACTTTCTCTTATCGATACCTTCATTCATGAATAAGAATGCATAAGATAAAAGAAAAGATGACATGCGCAACAATATCTAGCAAGCATGCATAATCTGATATTCATTTAAAAGATAATTAAATATACATCGGAAATGCATTCATATACATGTAAATGATAATTAAATTACACAATAGAATACATTCATACACAGATAATGATAACACGATAGAGAGCACTTATCTTTATGAAATATGACACCAACTAGCTACAGACCAAGCACGTTCCACCCAACCATATACACCACTGCTCCAAATCTCAACAGAAGTGTCACCCCCGAGCCAGGGCTATGAATCCACAAGGACGGTTCCAGAGTGTGCTTGGGTTCACAAACTAGTGATCTCTCAATCTCTCACATGTTTCCCAGCACCCACAACAATCCAAGTACCCATCTCTCTTCTACCCAGCTTGTACCACCCAAGAGAATTGACCTCCACCCTTCTCTACCACACAGTCCCTCAGGCAGCCCTTCTCCTTCCTATCAGGGCCTCCAACATAGTTGGTCCAGAATCTCAATGATGGAACTCTTAGGACTCACAGTTGTGAAAAAAACAAGGCACATGCCAACGCATCTCAGACATGCAGGCCCCAAGTCATGGCTAGATTTCACTAGCAACCATTACAGTTAACTATCCCATGGCTAATCTTCAGCAATTTAGCTCCCTTTCCCAAGGCAAGATGCAGATGAGGATGGATCAATGAATGGGTAAATGTGTGCATGCAAGTGTGTGAGGGAAATGAATGAATGTATAGGAAAATGAGTGAACAAGACATTAGTCGAACTCCCTTATTAGACCAAAGGCGGGTTTAAGTAACTTCATGAGGGAATCAGGAACCTCCTGGCCTTCCCCAAGAAGCTCACGTATTGATCCCCTACCTTAGACAAAAAGGTTTAATTAAAAATAGGAATCAACACTCATCCCCTCAAGCCCCCTCTCTTGTGGAATCATAGCCCCCTAAAACTGTAGTCCTTGTCCATCTAGTAGCCAGTGGAGTGTTTAGTATTAATAATGATAAAAACATTACATTTCTTGGGCACACTAGCCCTTTAATCATTGTTTGGGCACTCTGGCCTCTCAGCATTGTAACAATGCATTATTTAAAATGGGGGTTCTAAACCTGGGGTGTTACATCCCCTCCCCCTTATTTTGGCATTCTCCTCAGTGCATATACAAAAATAGAGATCAAAATCTTAAATTTATTCAAAAAGTTGCGAGTACTTTGTCCGCATGGCATCTTCATGCTCCCAGGTAGCATCTTCAGGACCGTAGTAGGTCCACTAAAATTTTAACAGTTCTATAACTCGATTCTAGAGCATATTTACCTTTATGTCCAATACTCGTACTGGTTGAACCTGAAAGTCTCCCTCCGTCTCTACCTGAATCAGATGCCAATCAATAACATGGTTAGGATCCTATACATATTTATTTAGTAAAGATACATGAAATACATTATGCACATTCATGGAAGCAGGCAATGCAAGCATGTATGCAACTGGCCCTATTCTGTCCAATATTTCAAATGGACAATAGAATCTGGCTGCCAGCTTCGTACAACTACCCAATTTCAAAGAACTTTTCTTGGGCTTCAATTTCAAAAGTACATGCTCCCCTACTTTAAATTCTCTAGCTGGCATGTTCTTGTCTGCATAAATTTTTTGTCTATCCAGGGCTGCCTTTAAATTCTGCTTGATCTTAACCACCTGGTCTTCCATGTCCTTGAGCAACTCCAGCCCAAGTACCACTCTATCTGTTGGGTTGTTCCAACTCACTGGATTATTGCACTTCCTACCATACAAGGCTTTAAATGGGCTCATTCTTAATGAAGCTTGATATCCATTATTATATGAAAACTCAACCAATTGTAAGTAATCTTCCCACTTAGATGGCTTATCCATCACCTACATTCTCAACATGTCTTCAATTATTCGATTGACTCTCTATGTCTGCCCATTTGTCTGGGGATGATATTTTGTGATAAAGTTTAGATTTTTTCCAAATCCTTTAAACAATCCCCTCCAAAAATTGGAGGTAAACTTTGTATCTATGTCCGAGACAATTGTCCTAGGTATCCCATGCAACCTAGCAATTTTCTTCATTAAAATTTCTGCAATATTAGTCATTGTATGTGTTGTCTTCACAGGCACCAAATGAGCAGCCTTTGTTAATTTGTAAACCACCACCATGATTTAATCATGTTGCTTATTCATTCTGGGTAATCTTGTGATGAAATCCATGGTGATCACTCCCCATTTCTTCTCTAGAATTGGCAATGGCTGCAACAAACTCGCTAGGTGCCTATGCTAAGCCTTTACCTTCTGACATTCCATACATCGAGTGATGTAATCAACAACATCCTTCTTCAATCCTGGCCAAAAGAAATGGCTTCTTACTGTTGTAATGTTTTTTTGGTAACCGGGATGTCTAGCATAAGGAACATCGTGCATTTCCTTTAGTACCAAATTTCTTAGTTTTTCCAGAACTAGGAACATAGATTCTATTTTTATGCATGAGTAGTCTGTCTTCCTTTATCTCATACTCCTTTATTTTCAGTTGTACATCTCCTTGCTGTAAATTTTCCTTTACCTATAGGTAATGTTGGTCTGTAACAAGGCCATCTAAAATTCTTCTCTTCAAGTTTTATTGATGCATACTGATAGCAGTAGCATGCATGAGATGTACTCTTCTACTAAGTGTGTCGACAAATTTATTCTCCTTTCCCTTGATATGCTTGATATTGAATTCATATTCACTTAGAAATTCCATCCATCTTGTTTTCCTGGCATTCAAGGTCAGTTGTTAAAAAATATTCTTCAGGCCAATGTGGTCTGTCCTTAATTTGAATTTCTTCCCCATGAGATAATGCCTCAACATCCTCAAGGCGTGAACAATAGCAGTAAGTTCCAAGTATCGCGTGGCATAGTTCTTCTCATGTTCCTTAAGCTTTCTGGACTCATATCCAATGACATGTCCATTTTGTGTGAGGACTCCCCCAAGTCCTTCCTTACATGCATCTGTACATACCACAAAATGTTCATTTGGGTCAGCAATATTTAACACAGGTGCACTAGTAAGTAATTCCTTCAACAGATTAAAATTATTTTCACACTTGAGGGTCCATTCAAATTTAGTTCCCTTCTTTTGCAAAGAAGTGATGGGATGAGAAATCTTAGAGAAACCTACTATGAACCTTCTATAGTAGCCAGCTAATCCCATAAAAGATATGACATTTGACAAATTTCTGGGTGTTGGCCATCCTCTAATGGCTTCGATATTCTCTGGAGCTACTACTATGCCCTGCTCTGAAATAATGTGTCCCAAGTAATGGATCTACTTTTGATAAAAAGAACACTTACTCAACTTGGCATACAACTAATTCTCTCTCAGTACTTGCAACACCATTCTTAAGCGATGTTCATGCTCCTCTTCAAACTTAGAATATATAAGTATGTCATCCAGAAATACTATGAAAAACTTATCCAAATAATTCATGAATATGTCATTCATTAAGAACATGAAGATAGCTGGTGCATTGGTCAGTCCAAATGGCACCACTACAAATTCATAATGCCGATACCTGGTCCTAAAGATTGTCTTATGAATGTCTTCTTCCTTGATTCTTACTTGATGGTATCCTACCCTCGGGTCAATCTTTGAGAATATCTTCACTCCTCTTAGCTGATCAAAGAGGTCATCAATTTGGGGTAGAGGATACTTTTTCTTTATAGTGTACTTGTTCAGTTGTTGAAAGTCAATACAAAGCCTCAAGGTTCCATCCTTCTTTTTGAAAAAAAGTATCGGTGCTCCCCAAGGTGAAACACTTGGACGTATGTACCCTTTCTTCAACAATTCCTCCAACTGCATTTGTAATTCTTTTAAATCTAGTGTGCTCATTCTGTAAGGTGTTTTTGGCACCAGGGCAGCTCCCGACACTAAATCAATTGAGAAATATATCTCCCTTCTTGGTGGAAATCCTGGTATTTCTTGGAATACATATTCAAATTCTTGTATTACCGAGAAATCTTCAAGGCTTGGCCCCTTTGTATTATCTGGCTCTTGCACATGAGATGCATATAGTTGACATCCTTTCCTAAAACATCTTTTCAGTTGTAAGGCTGAAATCTCCCATATAGATATGGGTCTTGGAACTCCTTTCATAGCGCTTTGTTTTCCATTTCCATCAAGACATGTAAATGTCTTGTTATGAAAATCTAGGACAACATGGTGCTTGTCCAACCAATCCATTCCAATCAGAATATCATAAGACCCTAATGGTATGATATTTAGATCCATACTAGTATTCACGCCATTAAGACTTATGGAACAACTTATAACCATATCATGGATTCTTCTTTTGGTTCCAGTGGCTAACTGAACCAAAATTGCTTTTCCAAGTTTACTTTTCTCCATATGTAATCTATCCACTATATTAGGATCAATGTAGCAATGAATTTCTCCTTAATCAATCAAAATGGCAACAGGATGATTTATGATCTTACCTTCCACCTCGATCATATTGGACTGGTACTCTGCTTGTCGATCATTTAAAGCTGCATAGATTCTTCCCATATCTTTGACTGTCGTAGCCTCTTGGATGTTGTGCACAGTCTTCACTCTGTCCTTTCTATGTGGACAATCCTTGTACAGGTGATCTTCCTTGCATCCCCAGCATTGGATTGGTGGTCTTCCCCTTTTTCCCAAGGAATATTCTTTCTTGAAATCCCCCTTACCATACTAATCTTGATGATTTCTATTAGGCTCATTCCTATTGAAGGGAGGTTTGAATCCTTTCCTCCTCTAATCGGACTTCATGTTTTTCTTGTCCTTCCAAGATTTCTGCAGGGATTCTCTTCCCTGGCCTTTCTCATATAGGTATTTATCCTTCCCGATAGCTTCAGTCAAGGTCTTGGGTTCGTCATACTTGATCTTTTCCTTATAAAAGGCTGGCAGTCCACTCAGAAATATCTGTATTTTCACTTTCTCGTCGCCAATGAACCTGACATACTTTAACAATCCCAAGAACTTCTTCTCGTACTCTACCATAGTCATGCTTCCCAACATGAGTTCCAATAACTCCTTCATTTTCTTGTCATAGAAATGCTCTGAGAGGTACTCCTTTTGGAAATACTTCTTGAACTGCTTCAAAGTGATCCTACTTTCATTAGCATGTTCCACTTGCTTTATTTGGTCCCACCACATCGCAGCCTTCCCATGTAAATGGTAGGTGGAAATCTTGGCTTCCAGGGTGGATGAATAGTTATGCAACTGAAAATATATCCTGAGCCCAAGCAACCATGCTTCGGCATCATCTTCCCTTTCTCTTTCACCCCCAAAGGAAGGTGGCTTGAACTTCCTCATCTCTCCTTGCAAACTATCTACCTCTTGTTTCCTTCTTCAGTGTCTGACAAGAGACACCTCTGGACTGCTTACAGGATCTTCCAATGCATAAAAAATTATTTCCAAGTAAGGAGGTGAGTGATTTCCATGAGCTATGATAGCACTTCTGGAATAACCATCTCTTCCACGGTCATCCCTTCTTTGATGGCACATGCCTTCTTCCTCTTGTCTCAATTTTGATCCATTCTTCGTTTGTCTCTGCAACTGATTTAAGCTCTGCAACACTCGATCATTTATCTGACTTTTCTCTCTCATCAGTTTCTCATTGTCTGCTTTGTAGCTCTGCACTTCCATCTTTAGGCTTCTTACCGTTTCTATTAACGTTTCATGTTCTCCTTTTCCCTTGTGTCCATTGGACTCTGTCTCTGCATTACCAACTCTAGTATTCTTTCCTTCGGCCTCCTTATCATGATAGGAGGCTCCCTCACCTTCTTCCATTTCCTCAATATGCATCCTGAGCTGATGTGCTTAAGCCCATTAATTCTGCAAAATGTGCAAGTGACCATTTTGTTAGAATTACACATATGATAAACAAAATTTCCAAACTATGCTACATGTCTCTTTCTTGTTCTTTTTTTGTTCATGGAGATCATATCCCCATTCTTTGAAAATAACAGTGTCCTGTTATCCTTGGCCGACACATAACTCATCCTGCGTAGGTGCTTCCTTCAAACCACCTTCCCAGGTGATTATGACTAAAAATCGCAGTGAAATCCTTCCTTAGCACTTTTCTGTCTCGAAGACAACCAATTCGGCCCTTAGCCCTACAAAATGTGAAAGCGACCATTTTTTTAGAATTATGCATATGATAAACAAAATTGCCAAACTATGATACATGTCTCTTTCTTCTTCTTTTTTTGTTCATGGATATCATATCCCCATTCTCTGAAAATAACAGTGTCCTATTATCCTTGGTTGACACAGAACTCATCCTGCATATGCGCTTCCTTCAAACCACCTTCCCAGGTGATTACGACTAAAAACCATAGCGAAATCCTTCCTTGGCACTTTTATGTCTTGAAGACAACCAATTCGGCCCTTAGCCCTCCTTCCCTCAGCTCTCAATCTACATATGACCATGGCCATGACCCTGCGCTTAGCTGAAAAAGTGTTTGTCCAGAGCTTTGGGACTTTGGAGCTTTCAGCTAGGATCGGATCAACGGTCCTCATTCTCTTTCACGATCAACGATCGAGATCCACTTCGGGACTCTGCACTTCGGGGGTCTCAAATTTCCCTGCTTGCTTCCTCTCGAAACACTTTTACTTGGATTTCATGATCTGTTGATAGGTGTCCTCCCACAGATCAACGACTGTGAATCACTTCGACTCTTCGGGCTTTGGAAGTTTCAAAAATTCCTCATGCACTTTCTCCCAGAGTGCTTTCACCCAAAGTCAACAATCCTTCGACATGTGTCTTCTGGAATCAACGGTCAATACATACTCTGGCCTTCGGGAGTTTTTGACCCAATGCAACCTATCACATCTTTCCCCTTTGGAGTGCCTAGTCCCCAGACTGCATGATCTATCGCCACGTGGCGAAATATTGGAAGCGAACATGTGGCCTAATTAGGCATGTGACACCTGTCACATTCTAACCAACTTTTCAATACTCCAAATGCTCAAAACTTACTGACATGTGGAACACATCCCATGTGTCCATGACATCCTAGGTGATGTCTGCAAGCCATGTCACTTCAAAAATTCTAGGGTCTACATCACCTCCTAGTGATGTCATCGTGCCCCATCACTTCGGTTCTTCAGGCTTCAGGACTTTGGGAGTTTTCATGCTATCACACTTCCAATTCTCCCAAACTCTTCATTCCTGAACTGGCCAATCTGTCACCATTTTTCATCCTAGATATGATAGATGTGTTTTAATGCAGGTCTCGGGACTTCAAAGATCTCAAACCTCAACCTTTTTTTTGAAAATGTTTTTGTCTAAAGCTCACGATCTGGTGGTGCCTGCTACCTTGCGGATCAATGGCTACAATTTCTTCGGGACTTCAGACTTTGAAAATCTCAAACTTCAAAACTTATCTGGCCCCATGGGATTTTATCCAAAACCCTAGATCTGGTGACGCATGGATCACGGTAGATCAATGGTTGAGATCCTTTTGGGTCTTTGGGTTTCGAAAGTCTCAAAATTCAAACCTCCTCCTTGCTCACTTTTTCCCTGAGCATTTTATCTGGAGCACGTGATTGGTGGACGCGTGTCCTCCCACAGATCAACGATTCCCAGGCTACTTCGGCTCTTCGAAGGTTCGTTGCTTGAGCACTAACATGTCACATCACTGCATGCCTTTCAATTTGCGGGGGCATGTATCGATGGCTTGGAGTAACCCACATGTCACCCCGCAATTCTCCTGATGCTGACACGTAACCCCTTGGGGAAACCGAGGTGTGGATTGCAGGACTGCCTTGGGAAATAATCTCCCGTGCAACTCGGTTCCCCGCAATGCCTCATGTCTATTGATCCCACTCTCCCATGGGATCCGACGGTTGTGACATTAACCCTTTCTTCCTTTTCATCGGACGACCCTTGTTCGCCCGTCCTCTGATCCAATGATCATGGATCTCTCTTGATCCTACAGTGGCGATCACTCTCGAATTCGAAGGGGATGATCACAATCCTTCGAACCCCTTACATGGGTCTCTGACGTTCTATCTCCCACGTAGATTTTGCAATGCCATTCCTCCTGAGCTTTTCAACTCCAGAGTCAAAGTTTGATCTTGACCACAAGACTCTAATCAAGAGACCCCATACTAGCCCGGTGTTTCAACCAGAATCTCTGATAGCAAACTATAACATCCCTGGCCACCCACAAGTTGGGGCATGCTAACTTCAAGTCATCCCTTGGACTACTTTCTCTTACCGATACCTTCTTTCATGAATAAGAACACATAAGATAAAAGAAAATATGACACGCACAACAATATCCAACAAGCATGCATAATCTAAGATTCATTTAAATGATAATTAAATTACATAATGGAATACATTCATACACAGATAATGATAACACGATGGAGAGAACTTATCTTTATGAAATATGACACCAATTGGTTGTAGACCAAGGATGTTCCACCCAACCATAGACACCACTACTCCAAATCTCAACAGCAGTGTCACCCCTGAGTTAGGGCTATGAATCCACAAGGATGGTTCTAGAGTGTGCTTGGGTTCCCAAACCAGTCAGCTCTCAAGATCTCATAGGTTTCCCAGCACCCACAACAATCCAAGTACCCAACTCTCTTCTACCCAGCCTGTACCACCTGAGAGAATGGACCTCCACCCTTCTCTGCCAGGCAGTCCCTCAGGTAGTCCTTCTCCTTCCTACAAGGGCCTCCAACACAGCTAGTCCAGAATCTCAATGCTAGAACTCTCAGGACTCGTAGTTGTGAGAAAAAGAAGGCACATGCCAACGCATCTTAGACATGCAGGCCCCAAGTCATGGTTGGATTGCACCAGCAACCATTACATCCAACTATCCCGTGGATAATCTTCAATAGTTCGGATCCCTTTCCCAAGGCAAGATGTGGCTGAGTATGGATTAATGAATGGGTAAATGGGTTCATGCAAGTGCGTGAGGGAAATGAATGAACGTACAAGAAAATCAGTGAACAAGCCATCAGTTGAACCCCCCCATTAGACCAGAGGTGAGTTTAAGTAACTTCGTGGGGGAATCAAGAACCTCTTAGCCTTCCCAAAGAATCTCATGTAACCGATCCCCTCCCTTAGACAAAAAGGTTTAATTAAAAATAGGAATCAACACTCAGCCTCTCAAGCCCCCTCTCTTATGGAATCATATCCCCCTATAAATCTAGTCCTTGTTCATCTAGAAGCCAGTGGTGTGTTTATTATTAATAATGATAAAAACGTTACATTTCTTGGGCACACTAGCCCTTTAATAATTGTTTGGGCACTCTGGCCTCTCAACATTGTAACAATACATTATTTAAAATGGGGGTTTAAAACCTGGGGTGTCACATGAACTAACTCAATGCATTCACTGCATAGCATATATCTAGTCTAGTATGGATCATATACATCAATGATCCAATCAACTGCCTATACATGGTGGGATCCACCAAATCTGACCCTGTATCAGAATCATGTAGCTTCCTTAGGCTGGTAATCATTGGAGTAGACCTCAATTTACAATCCATCATAGCAAACCTCTTTAACACATCCACTGTGTATTTACCTTGTGATAGAAATATCTCACCCTGTCTTGGCCACACTGCCAATCCTAGGAAGTAATGCATCAAGCCTAAGTATTTCATCTCAAATTTTGAGATTAACTCCCTCTTACACCAGGCTATTAGCCCTTCATCTCCTGTCAGAAAAATAGCATCAACATACTTGATTAATATAACAGGTTGGTTTGTTGTTACCTTAAAGTACAGATTTGCATCAACATCACTTTTTTGAAAGCTCGGTCTTTTAAGAAAGCCATCAATCCTTTCATACCAAACTCTGGGAGCCTAATTAAGACCATACAAGGCCTTCCTTAGGTTGCATACACGAGTGTCTTTGTAATGCAGTTCAAAATCATCTATTTGTTTCACAAAGACCTCTCGGTCAATCTTTCCATTCAAGAATGTTGTTTTTACATCCATCTGATGTAGTTTCCAACCAAGAACTGAAGCTAATCCAATAATAACTTGAATGGAGGTATACCTGGCTACAGGGTAAAAAGTCTCTTCGTAGTCAATTCCTTCTTTCTGAGAGAAGCCTCTGGCTACGAATATTGCTTTGAACTTTTCCACACTCCCATCGGTTGTATGTTTGATCTTACAGATCCATTTGGAAGAGACCATTGATTATTACTTTGGCCTCGACACAATCTCCCAGACATTGTTCTTTAGAACATACTTGTATTTCTCAAGCATGTCATCCTTCCACACTTGTAATTTATCTGCTTCTTCAAGAGAAGAAGGTGTGGCATCACTAATTCTGCTCATAAGTGGAACATAGCCTCCATACCTATGAGGCCTCTTACTTTCTCTAAAGGTTCCTTTGGGAGTTGTTATCCCCTACCCTAGGGATAACTAAGAAAATCACGTCTCGAGACAGACATGGAGTATCGAGAGTCAGATTACTTGAGAATGGCCTTCTTCAGTGCAGTCCATTTATCAGCAACAAAAGTATCCATCCCACCAGCCTGGTCCTGAAGTAGTAGTAACTCTTGCTCCATGAGGTAATGAGTTCGGGTATCATGGTATGCGTCACTCTGATTTTTTGAAGCAATTGAATGTGTTGCATTGAATTCTTCTTCATTTCATGACATTTGCTTGGAAATTATGATCTTTTCCTTGTTCATACCTGGAAGGGTGACATGGTGCCCTAGTAAGTTGATCTCCCTTTAGGATGGGTTTCTACTGGTTGGGTCTGTGAAAGGTCATCTTTCTTTCCCTCCATACATACCACTTTCCATATTTATTCCTCTCATCTCCTCCTACCTTTTTTTGGGTATTGAGATTGGCCACGCTAGGAAGGGTTGTACCTTGCCTTGTGGGAAGAAGGGGCTAAAGGCCCAAAGGGTAAAAGTAGTTGGCAAGAGTTAAAAGCCAATGTTGAAACCTTTGAGATGCTTCGTCCAGGGATTCCCGAGAAAGCAGTAAAAAGCTTCTCAATAAGAAAAGGGGACCCATAAGATACATAAACACTTAAGGTACTAGTTGGTGGATAGGAGGTCTCATCAAGAGCCGACCTATTATGACCATGGGTATGTAGCGGTATGACACTACCACCTATATGGTCACCAAAATAGGGTAGTGGCTCTTGGTGGCATATCCAAGAGAAAGGTGGTATCATCACGAGCCAACCTTCTCATCTCCGTGAAATTTTCGTGGATAACACTGTCACCTCTGGTCATCAAGCTAGCATAGTGACCCTCAACTTTTCCCTTGAAGCACAAAAGAAAAAGATCAAAAGAACTAAAGCTAAGAAGAAAATGCAATGAATGGGCTAGGAAACAATTGCATTTATGACAAGGTGCAACTCGCCCTCTACAAAGGCACCCATAGGTAAGACTTACATTTCCCTATTATTACTACACCTCATGCCCAAACACTTACCCCATGCCACCTCATACACTTACATGACTTGGATTGGCTCCCACCTGGGAAACACCCCAAACTTAAGGGAGGATAGCCCAATAGGACATCCTAAGACCTTCTCCAAACCTAACTTTTAAAATTGCATAACGTCTTTGAGCATTTTTTTGGGTTAAAGGGGGTTTGATGCACATGTTTGGGAAATTTAATTATTAGATGTGATTTACATGCTATGATCCCTGTGACTTATGAACCCCTGGAGAGCGTACTTGTTGTTGTTGCGGGACCTTTCCCAATGGACAGGTACACGTGAGGGAATGATTAGCTCGAACCTTCATGAGGGCTTAAATCCCACAAATGGATGTTGCAACCCCATCTAGGGGTAAGAAGAAATTGAATATTTTCACTAGGAAAAAGAAGGGTGTTGCCTTTGGAGGCACCCTGGCAGACCTAGACCCAGGGGGATCTTGCTCTTCCTTATGGATGTTTTCCCTTAAATTCCCAAGACGTCACCATCATGACCCTGGACATCACCGAGAGCTAGATTTTTCATTTTGGAGGTAGTTGTGAGCCAGGTGGCACGTGTGGGCATCATATGGTTCCTTTGAAGGCCAAGTGTTCTACATTCTAGGCCCAACGTTCCACCTTAGGGCCTCAACGTCACCCTAGAAGGGCATAACGTCACCCTTGGAGATGTTTTTAGATGCTAATTAATTTTATTTATGACAAACTTGGATTTTAATGTATATTGTCTAGGTCGGCCTTAATTTTGACCTAAAATTTATTAAGGGTCAAAGTTTTGTATAAATTGAGATAAAGTACTCTCATTTTAACATAACAACTCTTCACACAAGAAGAGGACTGAAATTGGCACCCTACTTAGGGTTTATTGGCTGAAATTGTGATGCACACTTCTCTTGGAGTCTTCTACTTGCAACTTGGATCAATTTTGGCGAAGTCATTTGGTAATCTAGTGTTTTCATGCATGATTATTCTTGGTGAAGTAAGTAAATCTGATTTTTGTCATTAATTTTGAATGGTTATGGTATATTTTCTTGCTCATGATAAAGATTATGAAATTTCATGCTTGATAAACTCTAGAAGTGAATAACATAAGTTACTACTTCTTCACTTTGTATTTGCTAGACTTTGCTTAATTGGTTTATATTGTCAAGCCTCTAAAGCCCTAAAGTGCTAGCACTTTAGAGGTCTTGATTGATTGTGGTTGCATATAAACATTTCTTTCAATTATCTAAGAAGGAGGAAAATCGCTAGGGCCTAGAAGTGCCTGCTCCCTAGTAGATCACCTCCCCTAAGATTGAATCCTAAGAAGACTTAAGTCACTACTCTTCTAGAATTCATACTTTACTTGGATAAATATAATCATTTTGTTGCTACTCCAAATAAATGTTGTTGAACTTTTGACCCCATAACCCTTTAAAGGCACTAGTCCTTACACTCCTTTTGTTGAGATATCAAACCAACACTCAAACCTTGAACCTTATAGCTTTCACCAACTAAAACTAACTTAGCCTAGAAAACTAATTTACTTGTCATTGCTATAAAAAACTGCTACAGCCATCTTGATGCAACAAATTTTCTGTATAATCTACATTAAATTCTAGCCAAACCCTTCTAAATTTGCTTGTGACAATTGATTATCATTCTGCCTAGTAAATGCTATATTTTCAAGAAATTTTGAGGCATATTTCTTGCAGCTGTTATAAAATACTTATTGTTGTTGTAAACTTTCATTATGCTACAATTTTATATCAACTAGCATACATTTCAATGGTTTACTGTCATATTGAAGAACTAACATCATTTTGTACTTGAAACTACCATATTTTCACTTGTTGTCTTGTTTTGGGCAGGTACACTTCATCCATTACATTTTCTTCATCTCTTAAGACACAAATACCTTTTAACTTGAGTGACTAGTGAGAGGGGGGTATTTTTGCATCCTTGCTTTAGTTTCATCATCCCTTTAGGTCACTAGGGACATCTTCCTTAGGGTAATTTTAACATACTCCTAAACAAAAAGGGTTTTCCTATTAAGGTGGCAGTGATAGGTCACCCCCTTGTTATGCCAATCTTGTCTCACTGGCCTTGGGCTTTGGGCAAGTACATATTGTGCGATAACAGGAGAAACTATATTTTTTTCTTCCTTCATTGTTTCTTTAAGCCATCCTAGATTCCTTTTGGCTGGAGGTTCTTCAAGAGTTCTTTGCAACTCTTTAGCAGGTTCTAGGGGTTCCTCACTTGGCCCTTCATGAGGTTCCTCCCTCTGATCATCTTACCCTTAATTTTCAGAAGAGGGTGAAGTTGGTTGAACTGCTTCTGATTCCTGTTGTAGCTCTTTGGATTTCTTGAATGCAACTTCCTCATGGAAAGTCACATCCCTGCTTACCTTTATCTTCCTCTGACTTGGTACATAAATCTTGTAAGCCTTGGAGTTTTCATTGTACCCCCAAAAAAACCCTTTCTTGCCTGAGGGTTCCATCTTTGTCCTCTTCTCCCTAGGGACATGAATATATACAGGACATCCAAATATTCGTAGATGCCCTACTTCAGGTTTGATCCCTAAGAAGACCTCTTCAGGAGTCTTTTCCTACAATATAGCATGTGGACACATGTTCTCAATATACACGGCATTGGAGGTAGCCTCTGCCCATAAGGAATTTGGCGGATCCTGGTCAAACATTATGGATTTTGCTACCTCACATATTGTCTGGTTTTTCCTCTCAGCAACACCATTTTGATGAGGGTTATATGGCACGGTCAACTATCTCTTGATTCCTTCTTCCTTGCAGAAGTCCTCAAACTGGAGAGATTCAAACTCTCTTCCATTATCTATTCTAAGAGTTATGATGTGTTTCCTCGTCTGCTTTTCAATAAAGGATTTATATTCTTTAAACTTATAAAATGTGTCACTTTTCTCTTTACGGAAATAGATCCAACATTTTCTAGAGCAATCATCAATAAAAATGACATAATACAAGCAACCACTAAGAGAGGGAGATGACATGGGACCACACACATCATAATGAACCATATCTAAGATGCCCTGAGCTCTACTATCACTGCTAGGAAATGCTTTCTTTATATTTTTACCAAGCTTGCATCCTTTACAAATTTCATTTTTACTAAAAGAAATAGAGGGCATGCCACATACCATATTTTGCAGATCCGGAAGTGCTTTGTAATGAAGATGTCCAAGCTTTTTGTGCCACAACTTGTTGGAGCTATTCGCATCATGAGCTAATGTCTGAACTAACTATCCTGTAACAACATATAGTCCTCCTCTGTGAGTCCCGATAGGTTCTTTTGTATTCAGGTGGCTACCTTTAACCCATAGAAGTGTCTTCCTATCCTTGAAGATCACCCAATATCCCTTGTCCTCAAGGGTTGCAACTAATAATAGATTCTTCCTGAGCCCTGGCACATATAATACTTCATCAGCATGGAGAATTGCCCCATATTCCAATATGAAGGAGATAGAGCCTACTCCCTCTATCTTGTAACATTTTTCATCCCCAAGCTCAACTTGCTCTGCAAAAGATTTCTTCTTGAAATATGAAAGGATCTCCTTGAATCCTGTCATGTGCTTTGATGCACCACTCTCTACTAACCAAGTTTTTGGTCCTGTGATAATTGTATTGGATAAATCAGAAACCAAGTAATATTATTTTCTATTTTCTCTTTCATTAGAAGGAATTTTCTGATTTCTTTTGGATTCATCATCCTCAGCAGTTGAGCCGTGATGTTTCCCTTTCCTTGGATTTTTCTTCCTATACCAGCAGTCTCTAGCAAAGTGACCCAACATATTTCAATTAAAGCATTTAATCTTAGATGTATCAATATTATTTCCTTTGAACGTACCTTTAGCATTTATCTTCTTCTGAGAGCCTTTATTGAAAGTGACTTTCTTCTTTCCCTTGAATCTTGATGCTAATGACGAATGCTCTTCTTTGGATGGTTCGCTCTTGGTAGTAGTGTGACTCTCCTTTTGGAGACAATCATGCCATAACCTCTCAAATGTGTGTTGAATCTCTCTCCCACTCACACTGGATAAGAAAGTATGCCATGAAGAAGGAAGACCATCAAACATGGCCTGCACTAAGTCATCATCATCCATTGTGACACCATTGACCAAAATTTGATCTATGATATGGTCTATCCTGGAACAGATCAATGCTACTGATTCACCTTTCTCCATATTTAAATACTTAAGCTTGTGCTTAAGTGTCTTCTTCCCACTTGGTGACTTTTTCTCATACAAATTTACCAAGGTATCCATATATTCCTTGGTAGTCATTAATGAAGTCATTGTTGGCATTATATTATCTTTGACTGAGTCAAAGATAATTTGCTTGGCCTTTGCTTGACTCTTCATGAAGGTCACTCTCCCTGCATTAGAGGTGGGTTCCTCCATCAATATGGTCACAAATTGCTCAAGGTCATGCTCCTGCAAGATATTCATTATCCTGAGCTTCCACACATTGAAGTTGGAAGCTCCCTCAAGCCTATCCTCGGCCCTGATAGAAATGGAGTATGCCATGGAACTCATGTTGGAAACTGATCAAGCTCTATTGGATCTGTGTGTACCTTGTTCCTGCACATTAACAATCTCTTTCACACCCTTAGCTCTGATACCATGTTAAATTATCGAGCTTGATTCAATATGCAGATTATTTTTGTAGTTTCTTCAGGGATTTAAACAAAATTTGATTTATTAACCAACAAAATGTATATTCGAAATGATGAACAAAAGTAAAAGAGGTACTCAAATAGAATCTCACACATGCATAATAATTTACCCTGGGTAAACCCTATACAGAGAGAAAAACCCCAACAAGCAATCTTCCTTTATTGCAAATAATATGTAAGATCAATTACAATAATCCACCATGAAAATTACCTGACTGATAAACAAGCAAACAACAAGACTTCATTGACTTTTACTATTGATATAAACAACATTATTCGTTGTCCTTTACTGCTGAGATACAAAACAATGTTTTTTGTCCTTTGCTATTGAGATACACAACAATGTTTGTTGTCCTTTACTGTTGAGATACCCAACACTATTTGACTCCTTCACTGCCATGTCTCCTACACTCAATGCTGCATAACTGCTGAGTTGTGAAAAAGGTATTAACATTCTCTTTATTCCCATGGTTTATGATATATTATGGTTGACTTTTCTAGTAATTAGAGATAATTAGGAAATAAAATGATTAAAAAGTCTTCTAGAAATGTTATTGAGTGATATTAGATAATTTCTGAATTTCGGTTTGAATTGTTTGATTTTATTGCAGAAATGGATGATTATTGTTAAACTTGAGATAGCTAGGAAGATTATGAAGATGTATAGACTATTGGAGGTCGAAGAATTCAGGCGCACAACAGTTTTGAGGAATATTGACTCTCTATTTTGTAATCTTTATAAATAGTAATTTAGCAATCCTTAGGATCTGTCGATCCCGAGGATAGCTTAATTTACCATATCATTGTAATATATAGAGGGAAATGAACCATAGAGAAACATCCAAAAAATTTATCCAAGCATTCAGATCTCTGAATTTCTCTGTACAAGCAGTCTATTGTCAATGTTTTACCAGTTATGAATTTAATGGAAGCCGCGAGCATTTTTACCATATTTGCATACTAAGTTTCTAGCAGTAGTACTTCTAAAGACCGTGGGCCCAGTCGGAAGGAGTTACTGTCTCAATCTGTAATCGTATCAATTTGATTTCAGTTTTGTGATTTAAACCTCTTTGCAACAGTTAAGATAAATGCGTGAGTGTGCTGATGTTTTCATAAATTGGTTATGTTATTTAATTACAAAGGATAGATGTTTCATTTGAAGGTTATTTATTGTTGTTCCATTTCCCATTTCTGTTAGTTCATCGCTTGAATATTTCCTCTCATTTTCACATATGTTGTTCCTTTTATTAAATTTACATTTGTTGTTCCTTTCGCTCAAACTCACATTTGTTGTTCCTTCTTAATTCTACAATAGTTCGTTATTCTTTTACAGCAGGTTAAATAGTCATTGATAGATTGGTTCATTAAGTGCTTTCATAGATTAAATTATTGTTTCTTAGCTAGATGAATTCAGAAAATTAGTTAATGCCTTTAATTCACAGCATGTTATTAATTATATTGAAATTATGTTGAGTAAGATCTTAGTTTTAGAGTTTTAATGAATGTGTGAGGAACTTGATAGTGATAAACTTGAATTTTCTTTAATTAGATTATCTACACAATTTTAACCTCTACAACTATCTGCATAGACTTCGCTGATATTCTTGAAAGAAAAGATGAATCCACGGTTGATAAATTAATGTTAAACTAAGGTTGTTTTTAGGACATCTTTAGAACCCAACATTTCCACATCGTTATTGGGGAGAATGTCAAAGATAGCATAGGTTGTGTCTCTGGAGGATGAGGTATTGAAAATGGAAGGTAAGAACCTACGTAGGAAATAAGTAAAATTCTTGTGCCAGTGCCTACCTTCAACTGATGCATAGAGGTCATATAAGTACTTAGAATTTTGTGTGAGTGTGTATGGCTAAGAAGAAAGAACCTGAAAAACCAAAACCCCCACCAAAAACTACAAAATCCCAGGGCCCAGTGCCCCCTGGAAGAAGCACTTTCATAGATGAAATCATCTGAAAAGATGAATCTCAAGCTTCGGTTAGAACCCAAAAAGGTTCTACCCAAATTCCTCAAGCAACAAATTCACCAACTGCAGCTCATGCTAAGGTTCATAGAAAAAATGAAGGGACTAAACAAAGTTTTCAAAATACAGATATTCCACCTCTCAACCCTTTAGACGAGGGAAATTCTTGTAATCTGGAAGAAGGAGAAGGGGAGACCAGTGGGGTTGTTGAAGAAAACACACCACCACCACTTGATCCTGGATCTCCTGTGATTTTGATAGGAGAAGGTACACATGAAGTTCCAGATAGATGCAACACAATTAAATCCCCTAAAGGACCAAATAATCAACCACCTTGAATAGAACACCCAAGCCAAGAAATCCCTGAATATTATTGGCATATTTTTGACCAAATAGCACAACCAAATCAACCACGACCCCAGAATTCCACTTTGGAATATCCTATAGTTGATCTGGTTGCTAATGCCCCAACGAAATCCATCCCATTACAGAATTTGCCAACCTTTCATGGACTGATCTCAGAGGACCCTGATGCATTCTTATTTGAATTTTATGTCCTGTGTAGAGGTTATGGCTACACCTCTGAACCCCAGAAACTGAAGCTATTCCCTTCCACTTTGAAAGGAGAAGCTTTGCGTTGGTTTATGGGATTAGGAGGAGGAACTATAAATTCATGGTATGAAATGAAACAAGCCTTCCTGACGAAATATCAACATTATTGTAGAACCAGGGATCTAAAAGATGAAATATTTCAAATGACTGCAAAAGAAAATGAGACACTAGAAGAATATGTTGAAAGGTTTCAATATAATTTGCAAAGTTCACCTTACGGTACATTACTAGGTGAGGTACTTAAAGCCACTTTGATAAAAGGTATGAAAGATGAATGGATAGAAACATTGAATTTAATGGGAAAAGGTGATGTTTATCAGGAAACTTATGATAACATTATCCAATTGTGCATCAGGTGCTCACGAGGAAGTACACGAACCAAATCAGGAATGCGGTCTCCCCTCACCAGGAATATAAACATTACTAGTGGGGGTGTCACCTAAGAAGAAGTTGGTAATCTTTTAGAAAATTTCAAAATTGACATTTTGAGTACTCTGACTACACAATTGGATGTTCTGCAGGATAAACAGAAACAAGAAGAAGCAGAACAGTCATTGGCCATATTTTTCCACTGATGCAGAAAGAAACATGGTCCAAGGTAATTTCCTTTGGATGTGATTCAGGTTTGCACCATATGTGCCAAAGACCATGCAACAGAGCAATGTCCATTGCTCCCAGGACTAAAATTTTTCTTCAAAGAATCGGAAGAGGAAACAGAACCAGACTATCTGATGGCTCAACGTCGCCAATGGCAAGCTTGTCCCCCAGGTACGTTACAATATCCTTCCTCTTTCTTTTCTGGGTAGTATAATCAGTAGAAAATTTTTGGAAACACATGGCAGGGCCAGCCATTTGCTAACCCTACCTGGCAGTCCCAGCAATATCCTACTGCACCCTAGCCAAATCAATCAACTGCAAATCCCACCTAGCTGAATCAATCAGCTGCAAATCCCACTTGGCTGAATCAATCAACTGCAAATCCTACCTGGCCTAACTCACAATACCCTACTCCATATTGGCAAAATTCAAATAATAACCTCTATCCTTCATAGTGGACTAACACAACTGCCCAGACCCCCAATTGGAATAAAAATTGGCAGCGCCCCATGGGGATGACCAATCAACCCATGGGGATGGCTCCCTGAACTCAGCGCACTTTACAAGCCCCACTCCAATTACCCCAGAACCCTCAACCTCAAATGTGCCCTCAATTACCAGCTCAACCCAACCCAAATCCTAATAATAGACCAGCTCAACCTCTGCAAATGTTTGAGAATTTGTATGGGGAAATCAACTCTATAAGGTGCAACAAACTCGGGTTGAGGTCAGGGTGCATAATTTCTCTTGAAGAAAGCAACATTCACCAAGAGCAGGAGAATGAAAATAATATACAACCAACAATAACATGCTCGATTGTGGTCATAACAGAAGAAGCAGAGTAGGGGGGAAACATAGTCGAGCAACAGAGTCCTGATGAGGACGCAAATTCTCCTCCCCTGTTCCCCGAAATTCTAATGATAGCAAAACCAACTGTATATCCTCACTTCGATATTGGAGGGGAACTAAAGAATTTATATGTTAAGATCCCACTCCTGCAAGACATCCCAATTTATGCAAAAATGATTAAAGAAATATGTGGAAAGAATCCTATCAGGAAATCTAAGAATCCATCAATTGTTCACGTGGTAGGAGCTTTATCCAATCTTATTCTAGGCTAGAAGAATCCAGTCAAGTATGCAGACCCATAGAATCCCATAGTAACAGTTCAGATACAGGGCTATTCTTTTCCAAATACACTAGTGGATTTGGGGGCAGCCATCAATATTCTAACCATTGAGACCTGTAATGTCCCGGGTATTACCTCCTTCGAACCTACTTCAATTATGTTACAATTGGCTAATAGATCAGTGGTTACACCGATCGGCACATTACAAGATGTAGCAATTTTGGTCGACTTTTGGGAATACCTAGTTGATTTCCTAGTTATCAACCTAAGAAATAGACTCGATAGATACCCATTTATAATGGAAAGACCATGGCTCGCAACAACAGATGCATACATAGGATGTTGCACAAGAAACATGAAAATTGCTAGAGGAAATGCTACAAATAACCTCATCATGTATCCTCCAGCTAAATTGAGTCTGCCTACCATACATCAGCAGCTCCCACCACCTAGATATCTAGAAAAGAATCTATGATCTCCTCTCACACAGGAAGAATCTCTCAGACTCAAGAACCAACTAGAATATGATGTGATAAGTAGCTTCATTAACAACCCAGCCATTATAAGCAACCCAACATGTCAAATGCTAAAATTTGTTTTAGATAATGAAGCACAGGGAGATCCTCTGGAAGAATTGATTGAGCAACAGATTCCTACTACTGTTTTCCATAACATCATATCAGTTGAAATTGCACTAGGGAGGTTTTTGAATATCAATGCTAATTTAAATGCACAACAACAACACAAATTTATTCAGATCCTTTCTAAACATTAGCAGGATTTTGCGTGGGAGTATCCTGACATGAAGGGCATTGATCCTCAACTTTGCACACATCATATTTATATTGAGAAATATACTCGACCCCTTTGACATCCCCAAATAAGATTGAATCCTCATCTCAGGGACGTTGTTAAAGAAGAATTACATAAACTGTTGGATGTAGATTTCATATATCCTATTTCAGACAGTCGATGGGTCTCTCCACTAATAATCATCCCCAAGAAGAATTGAAAGTGGTGAATATGCGTAGACTACAGAGAAATCAATAAATCTACTCAGAAAAACCACTTTCCCCTACCTTTTATTGATCAGGTCCTTGATACTTTAGCAGGGAAGACGTTTTTTTTCCTTCCTAAATGGATTTAGTGGCTATAATCAGATTCAGATTGCTCTGGAGGACCAGGATAAAACTACATTTACATGTCCCTGGGGTACCTTCACATATAGGGTATTTCCCTTTGGATTATGTAATGCTCTAGCTACATTCCAAAGATCCATTTTAAGCATATTTTCTGATTTGATTAATGAAGGACTTGAAGTTTACATGGATGATTTAACCCCTTACGGCACTGATTTCGATCAAGATCTAAGCAATCTGGAGAAGGTACCAGAACGATGCATTGCTACCAGGATATGTTTGAGTCATGAAAAATGTCATATGATGATGACTAAAGGTGTGGTACTAGGGCACTATGTTTCTGTACATGGAATCAAGGTAGAACCAACAAAAATAGAGGTAATCATTAATTTGCCTACACCTCGTACACAAATCGAGGTACGTAGTTTCCTTGGCACTACAGGATACTACCGTAGATTCATAGAAATATTTTCAAGAACTGTTGCACCTTTACATGCTTCAACTGGAAATGCGTAATTTCATTTGTCTGATAAGTGTGATGTTGCATTCACAAAACTTAAAAGGATGGCTTCAACAGCACTGGTGCTGAGAGGACCAAACTATAAAATACCATTCCACATCTCTACAAATGCATTGGATATCACCATAGGCATTGTCATTGGACAAGAAGAAGACAAGAAACCTTATGCTATTTATTTTATTAGCAAAAATCTTACTCCCGCTAAATTAAATTACACAGTAATAGAAAAAGAATTTTTAATTGTTATACATGCTATTAATAAATTTCACCACTATATAACAGCCTATCCAGTTATTCTGTATATTGATCATTCTGTTATTAAATATTTAGCTAACAAACCGATTACTAATGGACGGGTAACTCGATGGTTATTACTATTGTAGGAATTCAACATCACCATCAAGAATAGGCCCGGAAGAAAGAATCTTGTTGCATATTTCTTGTCGTGCGTGCCCAAAACCGATGACTCTTTGACAATTGAAGACCAATTTCTAGACGAACACATGTTCGTTGTCGCTATTAAGATATTGTCGTATGTTGATGTGGTGAATTATCTGGCAACTAGAAAACTACCAGTACAGTGCATGATTCACCAGTGCAATGCAGTGAAATTGATTGTCCAATACAGTGCATGATTCACCTGGATTGGTGGATATCTTTTCCACACAGGAGCTGACCACCAGATCCGAAGATGTGTAAGAGATGATGAAATTTATGATTTCTTGAAGGCAGGTCACGATGAGCCATGTGGCGGACATTTTTCAGACCACAAAACTGGGTATAAGATTTTATAGATGGGATACTATTGGCCCTCAATATTCAAAGACGCAAAGAAATATTTCCAGTCCTGCGATAGTTGTTAGAGGATGGGTCAACCAGGCCAAGCTGATGAAATGCCCCTACAAGCACAAGTGGCGGCAGAACCTTTTGAGAGATGGGCACTAGACTTTGTTGGCCACTTCAACCCAAAATCAAATCAGAAGGCCTATATATTAGTTGCAACAGACTACATGACCAAATGGGTAGAGGCAATAGCCTTGTCAAACGCAACGGAGGAAGCAGTCATTAAGTTTCTCTTCAAATTATTTGTACACTATGGATTACCCAGGGAAGTAATCACTAGTGGAGGGTCACAATTTACAACACATAAAATCATGGCCACCCTGCACAATTATCATATTAAACATAGAGTTACTTCCCCCTACCACCCACAGGAAAACAGACAAGTATAAAGTACCAATAAAGTCTTGGAGGCAATTTTGACAAAAATAGTCTCAACAAACCATCAGAATTGGGCAGCCGAGCTTCCAAATGCCTTATGGTCCTACCACACAACATGGCGTAACACTATTGGCTACTCCCCTTATCATCTAGTCTATGGAGTAACCTATGCCTTATTTGAGATCAAGACTCTAAGGATGGCCTAGGAAATTGGACTGGATCTTACGGAGGCACATACACAACGCTTGCAGCAACTCAATGAATTAGATGAAGCACGCTTGTTCACCCTGCAATGCACAGTTGTTCTTTAGCAAGAAAGATCTAGCTGGAATGATAAACCTATCAAGAATAAATCCTTCCAGAAAGGTGAATGGGTGCTTCTCTATGATTCCAAATTTCAAGATTTTCCTAGAAAATTACATACAAGGTGGTTGGGACCATATGAAATCAATGAAGTTCATGACAATGGCATTGTCACTTCAGTTACCATTGACAGGTCTGGTTCTCCTTTTCTAGTAAATGGACATTGACTATGACTCTACCATCAGTCACTTTCAAGAGAATCATTTTGGCAAGAAGTAAGTAAGGACCCTACTGTTCAGATTTTAGATGGTTGTGAAGGTAACCCAACAGCTTCAACTTCATAAAATTATTATTTTTATCAGCACTGTACATATTGTATACAGTTTTCTTTATAGGTTTGATTGAGTTTTAGTTTTTACTTCCTAGGAAAGTCACTATCAAGAATTTTGGAGAACAAAAACTAGAAAAGATGACTGCAATGAATATAATTAGCACTCTTTTATGTTCCTTGCTCCCATCTCACCCTGGTTTCACAGAAGATGAATATGTCATGTTCCACAACAAAAATCGGGCGATTGTAATGAATGTATGACACTAACAAACCATCCAATACTCTGATAATTGAATAAACCTACCCATAAAAATTGAATGAATTTAGTTGATGACTAATCAATCCTAAAATTCACTAAAACAAAAATGTATGTGGGAGGTTTCCAATCACTTAATTAGATGGTTAAAAATTTCTTGAACATCATCGTTTTCATTCCCTTCGTGCGATTTTTGTTCCCTTTTCATATAGTTGTTGTTCATTTGAAACAGAACAACTGTTGTTCCCTTCATGCGATTTTTGTTCCCTTTTTGTATAGTTGTCGTTCATTTGAAATGGAATGACTGTGATTCCCTTGGTACAATTGTTTCTCCTTTTGCAGGTAGTGTCATTCATTTGAAAGTAACAACTGTCGTTCTTTTATTGTGACTGGCATTTCTTTTGTTGCGATTTTCGTTCCCTTTGTACGATTGGTGTTCCATTTACAGGTAGTGTTGTTCGGTCGAATGTAACTGCCGTCGTCCCCTTTATCGTGATTGTCATTCCTTTTATTCGTGCCACGTTGTTCATTCGAAAGGAACAACTATTGTTCCTTTCTGCAGTTTTTCCTTATTGTTGTTCCTTTCCCTTGAAAATCATGATTTTTTATGAACAAAACATGTTGTTGATACATTATCCACTCCTTTGGGTATGACCTTCACTAATTAATTTTCACCAACACCACTTCTAATTATCATAGTAACGATTTGTCATTTTTTTGTGTGGACTATCTAGCATACCTTATCGAATTGGTCTTGGATTAATTTCTCTGAATTATCTTAAATATTGTTCATAATCCTTAACCACCATGATTCATTCCTTTCCCCTATATATATACATATACTTGAATGATAATTTACCTTCATATGACAATAAGGAGTCTAAAGCACATTTTACTTTCCATTCTTACACTTCTTACACCATCCCTCACTCTTAAGGAGTAGATGAGCCCCCCTTAATTGAGCCTAAAAAAAAAAACAAAGGAAACAAAAATTAAATACAAGTAATAAAACTTCTCCCACAAAGGATAGGGGGTCTCATCACGAGCCAACCTACCATGATCATAAGATAATAAATTAAGTGACATTCCCACTATGGCTACTGCACCAGGGCAATGGCCTTTGGCATTTTTTTTCGTCAAAGGACAAGAGGTCTCATCACGAGCCGACTTGTTCACTTAGGTTACAATCTAGTGAGTGGAATTATCATTATATGGATACCAAACCAAGATAGTGGTCTTTTTGGGAAAAGACAATTCAAACTATTTATTAAGGATACGGTCTCATCTATTGGTTAAAAGGCAACCATGTCGAGGCTATGGACGCCTGCTAGAAGCAGTGGAGTTGCCTGTGGTATGGAAGTTTACCTTAAATATGCCAAGTTTTTTGTGTGTTACTAGAATTCCTTTCCTAACAAAAAGGCTATCATTTTGGTTATATCCAATAACAAGGGAAAGTAACAGGGTTATGACATGTAGAATATTTCTAAACACGTGAACAAATTTAATTTACTCATAATCTTTTTCCTTAAATGTTTTTGAACATAGGTATGTAAATTTGAATTTCCCATAAAAGAGTGACTATTGTTCATGATTACCGTTAAAGTGCTTTTGAAAATTACCAATGATTGTTCTCCCAGCAGCGGTGGCAGCGTAGTAATTACCTCTCACCTGAACTACCTGTCATCATTACACTCACACATGTTGATGGTTGAGGTCGAATTCTTGATTAATTAGGGGGGGGGATACTCTGCGCATTTACCAATAGATCATAATGATTGCAGTAAATGGGAAAACTCACATTTTTATATACATTTGTTGTTTTGTGATATTTACTATTTCTGGTAATATTTCCTCTAAAGCTGGTCTAACTAAGTTACAGCCAGGAACGATAGATGTTCTCATTTTCTTACAAAAGATGTGGGCGGCCGAAGTGTATGTCGAGAACCCACATTGTTGTAGGTAGCCGACCAGGCAAGGGAAATTTTACATCATTTGGGGTGGATAGAATATTTCAACAGATTGCAGGGATATGACATAAACATCACGCTAGCATTCTTCTAGAATTTATAGGGGGGAGTCTCGATGATTTGAGACATACAAATTTTGGTCACTGAGGAAATTAGAGCGGAGGTAACATGCCTCCCCAATGAAGGCATACATTGGAAAGGGAAATATACAACACCCAAGGAGGTTGTAGAGACCTTCGTAGAACCAGGAGAAGAACTCGATAAAAAAGGAAAGGGACTCAACCCCGTTGCTCTCAGCGAGCCATGGAGGGAGCTAGCTGGAGTAATTCATAGGTATATCACGTGCGATGGGAGATTCGATGTGGTAAGGCCGTGCCACCTCAAATTTTTAGCAGCACTAAAAAAGAGGTTAGTAATAAATCTGTCATTTTTTCTAAATGCCATGTTGCATGAAGTTGTTGCAAGGACCTAGAAGGCCAAAGACCCTGTAAATATAATTAGTCACCGTGGATTAGTAAAACTAATAGTAAACAGGGCCTTGAGCCAAACTCAAATCATGTGGGTAGATTTCATTGAGCCCTTACAAATTGAACAACCCAAAATGCACCATGAAAACCCCCCACGGGGAATTGAGGCAGCCCAGGAAGGGGGAGATAGTGCCCAAATGTAAGTTCCATTACCCCATCCTGAAATAGAGGCATCCCATGTAGGATGAGATAGTTCCCAAATGGAAGATCCATTATCCTAGCCTGAAATTGAGGTAGACCCCATCCAGCTGGCAGAAACTCAGACCACACAGGTAGAAACATCAAAGAAGAAGAGAAAAAGAATAAAGGATGTTCATGAAACATCCATTGTGAAAAGAAGAAGAAGGAAAAGGATAGTACAACTTGAATAAACTCAGGAAATGGTACAGATAGAATAGACCTCAGAGGAAAACACTCAAGAAAATGCACAGACAGAGCATCCATCACTTGGAAACCTTACAGAACAGTTCTTGAAAAGTTATGAAGTAGATATGGCTCAAGTACTAGGAAGTTTATGGACATCAGATTCTGGAGACACAGGCAGGTCTGCACCAACTTATTCCCATTCAATCCCTGCCTTATACCTTCTTGATATGGAGATACCATCTCATGAAGGAACAGAACAACCAGAACCTCACATTGAGGTAAATAGTCCTTTGGAACAAGCAGAGCACTTGGAAGAAACAAGGGAACAATTACCAGCTAATCAAGGTAGAGAAACCTAGAAATTTCTCATAAACAGAAAATAGTAGGCAAAGGCCACAACAAAATAAAAAAATTGAAACAAGAAAACAAGATATTGAGGAAGAAGGTTAAGAGAATAAAAGTCTTAAAACAAAAAGTTGGTAGACTAAAAGAAATAATTAGAGAACTAAGGAAGCAATTGGAGCAAACTGACAAGGCCTGTGAGAAGAAGAAATCCAAGAGGCCTAGAATACAGGGGAGAAATCCACTCCCCAGAAGAACATTCCACACAAATTTTGTTGGAACATAGACAGAGTTGCATGCCCCTATAGAAACAACAGAAATGAAAACTCAAATAAATATTCCAGCAGCAGAAGAAGCAACTGTTCAAAATGAAGAAGTGCCTCCTTTGGAAACACATGAAATGGAAACTCAAACAGAGATTCTAGTAGCAGAAGAAGCAGTTGTTCAAAATGAATAAGTTCTTCCTTTGGAAACACATGAAATAGGAACCTAGACAGATTCCCTAGCAACAAAAGAGACAGATGTTCAGACTAAGGAAGCATTTCAGTCCTCTGAACAGGATGATATTATTAGTAGGTTGGAGGCATAAATGATACAATCCCAACAAGCCCTGACTCAAAGCAAAGATGAAATGGTAACCATGGTAGAACATCAAAGGGTTGTCAAGAAACTTAAAACCATGTTAGCAACAGAGAATGAAACTTTTTTTGAGCTCAACAGAGCTCAAGGAAAGGTGAAGAAAGTACAAGGTTAGTTAGACAAAGCTATGGAGAAAATCAAGGAAATTTGCTCTGTTTATTCTGATATGGTAGCTTGCAGAGCCCATGCTACTAATTACACCTTATTCTTATTATAAAGTTATCTGATGTTGAAAATAAAATCTATTAGAGCAGGCAAACTCTTTGAGTTTACCATTGTTCCTGATTTTGTTTCATGTTTTAGAGAGAAAGAGGATGGAGTACGATATTTTCTATGTGAACTTTACCTTCATAACTTCATCCTAGGAGAAAACATAAATGAGAACCTCAGTCCTTTCACTGGGGACAAACAGTTTCAGGAATTCATGTCCTTTTCCAAAAACCAAACCAGGTGGGCTAAGGCACACAAAGTTTTCATGAAAAGGGAGACTGGGTTAGACCTATGGATCAGAGGGGAGCCTTATGAAACCCTTAAAACTATTATGTTGCACAACACATTCATGAAGAGGGAGAACGTGGTAGAATATTTAACTCCTATCCACGGACATGTTGTAAATTCAAGTTTACAGTATTTTAGAGAGATTAAAGAAGAAGCCATTGCTGCTGCTAAACTAAGATGGGATATCTCCTCAAATGCAGTCAAGAACAAGGAACCCTTTGGGTTCAGAAATTTCTATGCATCCACATTTAGGTTAGAAAGATATGTCAGGATGATCCAAAATGAAGGGCCTGCTTGGATCGGATGCAAGTACAATCCTCCCATCATTTGGTTCCCTCCAGAGGATTATCGAAGTAATTATGAAATTCGTAAGAAGGAGGAAGATGTTGTTTTTGAAATGATTAAAGGTAAGAGTGGGTTTAGGAGACCTAGAGAAATTACCTCTCCTCCCTACAGTATCACTGCCTTACATGTAAACTCTCTTATTGCATGAGGACATGAAAAAAGATAAGTTGGGAGCTATGTTGAGTTGTGAAAAAGGTATAAACAATCTCTTTATTCCCATGGTTTATGATATATTATTGATTGACTTTTCTAGTAATTAGAGATAATTAGGAAATAAAATGATTAAAAAGTCTTCTAGAAATGTTATTGAGTGATATTATATAATTTCTGAATTTCGGTTTGAATTGTTTGATTTTATTACAGAAATGGATGATTATTGTTAAACTCAAGATAGCTAAGAAGATTATAAAGATGAATAGACTATTGGAGGTCGAAGAATTCAGGCGCAAAGCAGTTTTGAGGAAGATTGACTCTCTATTTTGTAATCTTTATAAATAGTAAAAGAAATCCCGAGGATCTCTCGATCCTCAGTATATCTTAATTTACCATATCATTGTAATATATAGAGGGAAATGAACCATAGAGAAACATCTAAGAAATTTATCCAAGCATTCAGATCTCTAAATTGCTCTGTACAAGCAGTCTATTGAAAATGTTTTACCAATTATGAATTTAATGGAAGCCTCGAGCGTTTTTACCATCTTTGCATAGTGAGTTTCTAGCAGCAATACTTCTGAAGACCATGGGCCCAATCGGAAGGAGTTACCGTCTCAATCTGTAATCGTATCAATTTTATTTCAGTTCTGTGATTTAAATCTCTTTGCAACAGTTAAGATAAATGTGTGAGTGTGTTGATGTTTTCATAAATTGGTTATGCTATTTAATTACAGAGGATAGATGTTTCATTTGAATGTTATCGATTATTGTTCCATTTCCCATTTTTGTTAGTTCATCGCTTGAAGATTTCCTCTTGTTTTCACATGTATTGTTCCTTTTATCAAATTTACATTTGTTGTTCCTTTCGCTTAAATTCACATTTGTTGTTCCTTCTTAATTCTAAAGTAGTTCGTTGTTCTTTTCCAACAGGTTAAATAGTCATTGATAGATTGGTTCATTAAGTGCTTTCACAGATTAAATTATTGTTTCTTAGCTAGATGAATTCGACAAATTAGTTAATACCTTTAATTCACAGCATGTTATTAATTAGATTGCAATTTTGTTGAGTAAGATCTTAGTTTTAGAGTTTTAATGAATGTGTGAGGAAATTGATCAGTGATAAACTCATATTTTCTTTAATTAGATTATCTACACAATTTTAACCTCTACAAATATCTGCATAGACTTTGTTGATATTCTTGAAAGAAAAGACAAATCCACGATTGATAAATTAATGTTAAACTAAGGTTGTTTTCAGGACATCTTTAGAGATCAACAATAACAATGTGTGTTGAAGAGGAGGTCGAACTCTATATATAAATGTGTGGATAGGAGAAGAGAGGGGTCTTTAATTAGAAGAAATCTGCATGTCTAGACTCAACTCGAATTAGTAACTTGACTTGAGACTCGACTTGTCTATTGCATGCCACCTCAACATGCAACTCAACATACTCCTTGACATGCAACTTGGCATGAAACCTTGACATGTGTGCATGCATGCAACTTTATAGGAAACATGCATGCATGCAAATCTGACATACAACTTGACATGCATGCATGCAACTAGACATGCAACATGAAACATGCAACATGCAACTCGACTTGTCAACTTGACTTTGACCACATACAACTTGACTTTTACAACTTGAGTTTGACAACTCAGACTAAACATGCAAATTGAATTTTACAACTAAGTTAGGCAACTCGAATTTCTTTTCATGGTGGATAATGTTACACATGCCAATTCACTAGATCAATACGTTTACATTATTTGCATAAGAAAGATTGTTTGTTTCTAGCTCATAGTAATTGTACATTCAACCTAACTTTTGTTAGATGCCTGGACTTTTTCTCATGGCTCACAAGGCTTGATTGGGCTCACAGAGGTTGTACGTTCCCCCTAAATTTTTCACTAGTCTGTCTATGCTCACAAAGGTTGTACGTTCCCCCTGACTTTTTCTCTAAACTGTCTATGCTCATAGAGGTTGTATGTTCCCCCTGACATTTTGTTGAAATTGGTGCAGCTGCAAGAGCCATTCTCTAGAAGGATGGGATAAGACCCTAGTTGAGATCTAGGGCCCCCAGTGCACTCCTAGGGTTCTTGGTTTGGGACCAAACAGTTAGAGCCATGGAAAAATACCCTAGTGAAGGCCCCTAGTGTATTTCTGGGGTTCTTGGTCAAGGAACAGGCAGTAAGTCGCTAGATGTGTTCTAGGGCCCCTGGATGTGTTCCAGTAAATCCTTGCTCGGTTCTTGGATTGATTATTGGATGTGTTCCTTGGTGGTTGATGATGTAAGTCCCTAGATGTGTTCTAGGGCCCTTGGATGTGTTCTAGGGAATCCTTTCTTAAACGCTTGGATTGATCCTTGGTCTTGTACCTTGGTGGATAAAAGACCCTAAATGTGTTCTAGGGCCCCCAGATGTGTTATGGCATATTCTGATCTGGGACCAGGTGGTTCTTCTCTCCCAGGATGGTCCATGAGACCTAGGAGAATCTAGAAGATGGACATGACCACATCATTGGTTTTTCCTCTTATGCAGGGATGATAAAATCTTATAAGTTATCATGAGTCATATGTGGATAGTTTTCCACTGAAGAAGACCCCTTTGACTGTCTTGTAGCCTCCCCTTGCTTGAATATCATTCTCCATATTGCTTAAAGTGGTGTTGGTCTTTTATATGTCACTTTGACTTATTTAACTTTCTAATTAATATATTTTTTTATTTTTTTTTAGGTTTTTATTTAAACCTAATCCCAACCCTTCCCAAACTATAAAAAGAAACCTACCCCTCACTCATTCTTACACACACACACTCTCCTTTCTTGTCTGATTTTCTATAGCTATCTTGTTCAGTTTTTTTGGGGGGGTACGACCTCCTTGGAGTTTCCTCCCTTTCTGATTTGAGGTGCGGCCTCTTGGGATCCTTCTTTTTGCTGGCTGGGAGATTCATTTCTGGTGTATAGTTCCTCCTTAATGGGTGTTGGTGTCGTAGCCTTTCCCTCTTGCTATGTTTGAGTGGAGTGGACCCTCCTCTAGCTGAAAATGTGTTTTGGCCTCCTCCACAGGTCCTTCTAGATTGCTGCTAGCCTATCCTAGGCTTCCTCTACCCCTCCTAGGCTACCACTAGCCTTTTTTTTGGGTTGTTGTTGGTGTGTTTCCAATGTGGTTGATGTCACTTATTTTTTACAACCTCTAGGGACTATTAAGACAGCCCTAAGGCTGCTACTCAGAGCTATCCATTTTGTTGTAACAACTCCTTACATTTTGACAGTTTTTGCTTGGGTTGTTTGGGGTCTCTTTCACCACCTTGTTTGTCATTGGGGTTTTTCCTTTTTAACCCTGTACTTGATGTTGATTGGTTTTCTACCCTAAGATCTTATTGGCAAGACTGTCCACTTATATCATGATGATATCAAACCCTTGAGGGTTTGATCCGTGACCTTCATATCTTTTCTTAGCATAAAGAAAGAGGACAACTACACATCAGGTACTTATAGTAATTGTTTTTGCTAAGGTAAAGTTTAGATCTTGTTTTTCTAATGTTTACATCTACATCTAGTTCAAGTTAATATTCAGAAATGTTTTCTTTTGTTCATGATCAGTCCTAGTTTAAATTTATATTTTATGTATTTTATCTTCTTCAAAAGTTTTTGTTTTAAGTGCTGATATTTATCTACAGTAGTGTACAATTTGAAAAAGATATTATTGTTTTTAATTTTCCTTAAAATTCTAACATTGTTGCATTGACTTACATCTTGACTTTTGTCTTACACTTACAAAGCTTCTTCCTTTGCCTTGGCTAGACTCACAAGATCATATAGCATCTTGTTCATCTTGAATTTTGGTTTGACTCACAGAGGTTGTATGTTCCCCCTGGATTTTGTCAATACCTCACAAGAGTGGTTGATTCTCCAAATCTCCCTGGCTAGCCTCAGGGTGGCCCACATGGCCTCTCATTGGAGAATGATTGTCGATGCTGCCAAATTTAACAGGGCCCGAACACCGGATCATATAGACATGCCTTTGGAGGCTTACATGGAATCATGGAGGATCTAACCTATCCCCTACCACCCAAACATTTTGCTTGAAGGAGGAAAAACGTAATATTCTTAAGGCTTGACATCATAGAGGGGATAGGGTTTGGTGGTGATGGATTTTCTCATTGACACTTGCCATGATTTGATTAGAGCGGGCATATCACATGTGAAGAATTCCTTTGGAGGCCAAAAGTTCCATCACCAACCTCAACTATTTGTCAAATATGCCCAAATGTTTCCCTAGAAGGGAGACACCATCTTCGTTTTAGGGTTTCTAATGTGCAAAAGTGAAATTTAAATGAATTATTTAATATTGTTTGTGTAAAAGGGAAATATTACGACTGTTGACCCCTATTTTGTGTTTTACCCTAAAATTAGGTGGAAAAACTATGTTTTAGAAATTTTGTATAAATAGAGATCATGTGAATCTCATTTCATATCAGAACTCTCCCATTATGAGAAGTATTTGGCTGAAACTTTCGCTAGATTTGAGCATTATGGTGTTTCTCTCTTGTGCAAATGTTTTATGGTGTTATCTCTTGGTGAATGGATGAGGAGTGATGTGCACCTCTTGGATGCTTGTTCTCTTGATCTTGAATGGTGATATTTCTTGGTGAAACTAGAGTTTGATCTTTCTCTCTTGGAATTAGTAAGGAAGAATCTGCATTGTTAGTTATTTCTTGCCCTTTCTTGGTTATGGTTGTTTGAAACCCTAGGAGGAGTATGTTGGATACATCCTCCATTAAGATTCATCTAATTTGTTAAATTTTACAAGTTATTTTGCAAGGGTTGCTAGGAGGAATACAAGTGTGTATACCCTCTTAGATTTTACCCTAAGTTGGTTGGAATACCCTAGGGAGTAAGAGAATTTACACCCCTAGGGTTTTTGTTGATCTAACTTGTGATTTAAAGAATTTTTTTAAAAAACAGCGAACCGGAACTGGAACTGGCTAGTTTTAGCGATTTGATGGTTGACCGGTTCAAACCGGTCAATAAACCGGACCAACCAATTGGTTTATGACAGAACCAACCGGTTCGGTACCAAACCAGTCGGTTCTGTCATAAACCGGTCGGTTTGGTTACATGGATTAGCTCATTTTCCCCTATCACTGAGATAGTGTCTTGTAGTCTTGACTCTTGTTAGTATGTTATTTGTTGTTGTAGAGGCCATTTAGAGCCTCCTTGATTATGTATTTATGCTCTGATCTCTAGATATGTATTGCACTTGGTGCCATTTTGATATATTCACGAGCATAATTTGGATATATTGTCTCTAATACTTTGGAAACATGATTTAAAATCTTAAAAATACATTTTTTTCGTTAAAATTTAAATATTTTATGTATTTTTTTAAAAACCAGTTCGACCAGTTCATTACCGGTTCCGATTGGACCCTCGACCAGTTTCGATGTTGGTTCTAGTTTTTAAAACTATGCTTTAAACACCCCATTCACCCAATTTTAAAGGCACTAATCTCAATATTTTGCATTGGAGAAATAAAATAGTGCATTGGGAAATGTGATTTTTTATCATTTCAACTTTTTGCAATCTCAGTTTTGTTTATGCAACTTTCTAGCGCATGTCTTAGCCATCAGGGAATCCCCTATAAAGGGGTATTTCTTGATTATGTAATAAAATTTCATCTTTAGCCATTAGGGCTGTAGAAACCCTAATCAAACTTTCTCTAAAAACTCTCAATTCAAGTGCTGAAATTTGCTAAGATTTTGCCCACATTATTTAGTGATCATAGCACATATTTTGGTAGATTTTTGGCAACTTTTAATGGTTGAATTTATTGTTGTAATAAATTGTTTGTTATAGCCATAAATATGATTATTATCTCTGCAAAATTGTTTACTACAACGTTACCTTTTGTGCTAGTATCTTGCTCCTTTAATCTTGAGTTTCACTAGTGTTTTACTAGTTTATCTCTTGCATCATTTACTTGATTTCTAGCACTTGTGTTAGCAGCTAATTGTGCCATTTCATTGTTGATATATATTGCTACTAACTTCTACAATTAAGGAGAGCAATCTTAACTTGCTTGTCCATCATATACATGGGCTTGTATCGTGGTTTTCCTTGTGTTGCGGGCAGGTAAAAACAACATTTGCAAGGTATGCTACTTCTTAGCAACCTTTGGCTACCACCAAGACCTTATTCAATCCCTTCTCCACATATAAAAACTTGACCTATAGGGGAATCCTTTGATACATCACACTTTCCATCTCTTTCCCCCCTAGGATCATCGGGATTCCCCCCTTGAGGTAATCACTTCATCTCTAAAGTGATGGGAACACCTATCTAGGGGGACAGTGGGTAGGTGCTCTCTTAGTTGTCTCCATTTTGTGGTTTAGGTCGGGCTTTTCCCAACCTAGAACTTGTGCGATAAATTTTTGGCACCCTTGTCGGGGAGGATTTTCAATCCTCGAACTCTAACGACACTTTGGAAATCTATCCCACAGCCTTTTCCCTAGCTTTCCCAATGAATCCACCTACGGGACTTTCCCTTTTCACCTTTTGATGAACTCTTCTTGAAGATCATCTGGCGAATCCACCTTCCCAGAATCCTTCCTCTTCTACTACTTTTCCCCCGGGGAGGTTCAAACCTTCTAAGGCCTACCGAAGAAGGCATCCCCTCAAGTCTCATGTCGTCAAAACCCTCTTCTATGGTACCCTTCCCCTTGCTGCAATGGCTCACACTTGGGAAAAAGACCTCTACAAACCCCTTAACATGGCCATCATCCTTGGATACCCCAAAGCAATGCCAAAAGAGTCAAACAAGTGGTTGCCAAAGTTCCCAGGAAACAATGTAGTGACTTCTGAAGATCATCTCTAAACCATAGGTCGGGACATGGATAATGCAGAAGTTGAGCATGAGGATGTAGCCATGAGGTATTGGCTTCATCATTGACTGAAGAATATCTCATGTGGTTTAGAGACTTACCTGATAATCACATCACATCTTATGAAGACTTCTCTAAATTTTTCAAGAAAAGATGGACAACGAAGAAAGACAATGCAATGCTTCTCAGTTCAATCTGATTAAGAAGGAGGAGAATGAGACAGTGAGTGAATTTGACAAATTGTACAGTCAAATCCTGATGGATCTATGCCCTACAAATGTAGTTGTTCATGTCCTCTACATGAATGCATTCGACGGGCATTTTCATTTCATTATGAAGGATAAGAAGCCCACCACCTTGGCATAAGCTAAAGAGTACAATGAAGATATTAAAGAGAACCTCCTTGACTCAAAAGTTGATCCTTTTTAGTATCCTTGTGTCAAGGAAGAGACAAAGACTAAGGCTTCCAATAGTAGTACTCTTGATCCAATTGCCCTCCTGACTCAGAAGATAGATCAGATGAGTACTCGGTTTGTCCAAGCACATAATCAAATCATGGGCCGATTAATCACTGTTGAGAGGAATCAATCTTCCCTTAGACCTTAGTTTACTATGCAGTAGAGAGATACCACAAGTTGGAAACCAAGGCCTCAAAAAGAAGAAAATGCCCCTAATACTTTGAAACTAAAACACACACCGAGGTGTTCTCCATGCCAAGAACCTCATCAAGAGGATGAGCGTCCCTGACGAGATGAAGATTATCGTGACAATATGAACTTCATGGATACAATCTGTAACTTCCAAGAGGAAGAGGTCACACCGGAATAGATTGACGAGGCCAGAAGACAGGGAAAGAGAGGGGAGACTTTGGGCTTTAAGTCAACTAACAGATGATTAGAGGAAGGAACTAAGGAAGAGGTAATTTTTGGCATACTCTAGAAGAAATAAGGCTTCAATCCCTTTTCTCACAACCTGTTAGCCCTCAACCAAGTTTTGAGGAAACATTGGTCAGGTTTGACCACCTTTTGGACTTCGACAAGCTGGTTGAAGATGGAGCACCCAGGTGGAGCTGAGATCATGGGATCTCACTTGATTTGTGGACCCACCAAGGGGTTCATTAGGGTTTATGGGATTTTGGCCCATGGGTTTACCCATGATTAGGCCTTTTTGTAAGGGAATGAAAAATTATAAATAAGTAAGAATGTAATGTAGTGAAGGTGGTTGTTGGCTAAGTGCAAGTAGTTTTGAGTGCTTTGTGTAATAGAACATGTATGTAAGGATATGTGCTTGTTAGAGGACTTGTCTATGTGCCTTGACCTAATTTTGGGAAGGAGGATCTGGTGCTCAGTGCACAAATCTCATGTCCTCTATGAATTTTGGCTCTGCGGCTTAGTGCACAGGAGCAGATGAATGTAAGACCTTGAAGACTAATAAAGAAGAAGAAGAAGTTGGTGGACGTAGCCCCATATTGAGGTGAACCATGTATATCTTGTGTTGATGGTTTGCTTTGTGCTATGTGGTGTTTTCCATTTATCTACTTAGTGCTTTTGTTATTATGTATGTTATATAGATCTATGAATGCTTAGTGCTTTGTTTATGTTGAATGTGCTAGTTCTAACTTATGATGTTAAGTGCGATGTATGATGTCATTGTTATTGTGTCGATCTGTACTTAGGGTTTGATCTGCAATGCGAATAAGACTAATGGGTTTATGCATGTTGTTCCTAAGTTCTCTGTAGAAGTGTTATAATCACAGGTTTGTGTCCCATCTTGGTTACAGACACCTGAGTCATGTAACCCCACCCTACCTCTACCTTGGGTGAGACTTCGCCTACTTCGCAGGTGTTGTCGAAAGGGCCGATAGTTAAGGTTTTGTTGGTGCGTTGTTGAAGCGTTGAACCCTGGGTCCATCCCTATGCCAAAAAATGGTTCTATTGCCAAGACCTGAAACTGTGATTGCTAGGAATTGAAGTAAAAGAGAAGTTATGTGCGTAGATCTGTTGCTTTAGTGCACAGTATTCTACTCATCTTGCAAAGCTTCGTGCTAAAAGAGAAATCTGATCTGAAGAAAAGAGGTAAAGATTTTTTCTTTGATAAGATTAAGATAAGTGAAAAATTTGGTTTCGAGAGCATGAACCTAGGTATGTTTAGTAGCTTTTGTCCTAGACTGAAAGCTAGGGCACAGTTGCAAAAAAGATTTGATCTAGATAAATTTGATAGAATTGAATAAAGATATGTTATTCCTATGCATAGAATTAGACTAATAAGTGGATGCAGGAACCTAGAAAGAATTTTTTGATATTGCAGGTCTAGCACTGTGATCCTAGTGCGCAGTATAGGAAAGTTTGGGGAACGTTTAAAAGAAGGAGAGGATTGACACTATGTTATAACTACAGAAGACCGAGACATCTTGCTAAGGAATGCCCTGGTGCATGCCCTATTTTTCTTTGTTGTAAAATTGTTGGTCATGAAGTTGAGGATTGTCCAAGGATGATTGCTAAAGTTGAAAGGATGAAGATGAGACAAGAAAACTATGAAGGAAGTCAAGAGACTAAGAGTATGTTAGAGAATCATAGGGAAAAAGAATCAGGGAAAGCTTAGACTATGCTATTACAGTTGAAAGAAATAATGAATGATCACAAAGATATCAGTTTACCAGAGATCTTGAAGGTAAAACAACGCATAAGTACAAGAATAGGAGACTTCGATATAGATTGTGTCTTGGATGAGGAAACACAAGTGAATATTATGACGGAAGAAACTTAGGAAATTTTGGGAAAGCCTACTATGGTACCTTCATTGGGAAGGATAGGCTTGTTCAAGGGAAAGATGATAACCCTATGTGGAAGAGTTACTAATGTACCTATTATTTTTCATGGAACATCGACTGAAGAAGAATTTGATATCATTAAGTTGGTTGAGAAGAGCACCCCTTTCCCACTTTTATTAGGAAAAACTTGGATTGATAAAGATTAGATTAGAAGGAAAGCAGAGGAAGAAGCTACATAAAAGAAAAAAGAAAGAATTAAGGGATTTCATAGCTAGAAAAATAGATCGACTAATAAAAGAATGAGAAGTTAAGTCGAAGCAATAGAAGGCAAGAGAATTAGCTATCAAGGTTGAAAGAACACAAGAAGGTTTGAAGGACCTATCCATGAAAGAAAGAAGAATACCCACTCTAGAATTAATGAGAGAAGGGATATTAACTTCGAACCCTTTGAGAATACATCAGCGATGCAAAGTCACTGCGTTAGGAGAAGATAAGAATAAAAATGGAAAGAGAAATCCAGAAATAGTTAGAGAGACTTAGATCACATGAAAGAAGGAAAGGAAGCTCAGTAAGAAGAAAGCCAAGTTGGAAAAACTATAGGAAGTTACAGAGAACAAATAGAAGACTTTGCAGGAGGTAGGTTTGCAGGATTTGAACCTCGTCGGAACAACAGAACCGCACAGAATGGGACTTCTCCCTCGCGAAGCTATATGACCGTTGGAGATGCCCTGACCATTGGAATGACACTCTGGAATGGCTAGAAAACACATTTATGGGCTGAAAGACCGTCATTGGATATTGAGACTGTGACATAACGAACATATTCGCATTGATGGAAGCATTCATACCCGTTGGAAGAATTTGTTATGACGCTCACTTATTTAACCCGTCGGATGCTGCACAGGGACCACTTTTTTCCACCTGAGATTTTCTGAGACAAGAAGAGAAGTGATTGTGTGTCGAGCTATGTTATTAAACCTCTCCATCTGTTGTTTACTCCACCTATTTTTTCACCTACCCCGACCTGTCCATTTAAAAGTGAGAATGTCGAGCGAACAGATTGAGTTAGAGAAGTTCATCGAAGAGGTTCTTAAGAAGTTTATGGCTGACACAACTATGTATGAAGGTCTTCAGGCATCGTCGACCAGGGGACTACATGCTTCCCCTTCGACTGCACGATGCTCTAGCCATGCTAACCCTGCAATTGAGAAGCAAAGTAAGCATTGTGATGATCTAGCTAATGCAAAGTAGATCCTGGCGATCTTACCAAATTCTATCTTGCTTTGGTTGGTGCGGTTAACTGCAATAGCATCCCATGGGACTTCAAGTACACTTTGATCACCGCATACATTCCAAAGGGAATATGCATAGTTGGAAGCCAGTTGGGATAGATCCCATCACTAAAGAACAATGACTTTAACCTTGGAGATAGAAATAACTACGCCTTGCTCGCACCCCACCGATATTTGACAAAGACCACTGGGAAGAAGCCTCACATAGTCTCCCAGCGATGGATTAAGCAGCTTTCGTAGTCCATTATACTTAATGTGATGAATATTCCTCATTTTGGTCGACATCAGGAGGTTAATGCTTGCGTTAAGCTCCTCTTGTCGTGCTATCATGGTGGATATTTGTGGCTCAACGGGCGGATTAATGTGGATTTGATGCTGATCCACTTGATTATAGGATTGAGCATGTAGGGAACCGAACCTCAGTAGTTCTACCCGGGGAAGGCCTTAGACCACTCCCTAGAAAAGCGCATAAAGGAGGCATATGGAAAAGTTGAAAAGGGAAAGCGAGGCTACAAGGTAGCCTCTATTCTAGATGGCGTAGTGCACCTCGCTTTCCAACTCATAGATGGAAAGCTCGTCAGAAAGAACCGCCACACACAGGTCATCGGGTTCATGGTGGACCTCGCAGGAAAATGCATGGAGGGAATGCAGATGAATTGGGCGAGTTACCTCGTCAATGAGCTTGATAAATACTGTCGTGAAGTGTAGGATCAGGGATACGAGTTCCACTTCAGCTGGCTACTCATGTTGATTTCATTTGTCACTTGGAAAATGCCTGAGGGAACAACCTTTCCAAAAATTGAAACATCAAAGCCATTGGCAGCTAGATTTTCTACATTACAGTATACGAGCAACATGTCGAAGAAATGGCAGTCGAACTTTGTGTTCCATGCCTATTATCAGCAACTAAAGGTTGTCATAGATTCATTTCTAGGCATGACACCGTGCACCTTGCACCAGTACAGACCACTAGCTAATTTCCATGCAGACCCACATTTTATCTATATCACTGTGCGCAGAGATGAAAGCAAGGAGGAGTTACAATCATATTACAAATTGACAGATGAAGACATGGAGCATATCACAAAGGAATTGCCAGAGGAATTTCAAACACTTTTCGATGATGTCAAACTCTCTGATGCTGACATTATAGGAAGACCCTTGGTCACCCGGTTCGAGCATGCAAGACAATCCAATGCGAAGAAGAAGAGGAACAAGGAGGAGGAAGTTCAGAATATAGAGACTGAATGAGGAGGACAGTGCCTCGAAAGAAAATGGATATGGTTCATTGGGAGGAGGAGACGAAGTAAATGGAGAAGGAGGAGGGGATGAAGGAGAAAAACAAGGCGAAGGCTAAGCTACATCACCGAAGGATCCCCCTACTGAGACAGAAACACCGAAGAAGAGGAAGGTTTCTCCGCAGAAACCTTCGGCAAGAAAGAAGGCACGCGCTAGAAAGTCTCATATGGAGGCCACACTCACGGAAGATGACATTGGCTTGGTCCACAGAGCCATGCAGGATCCGTTCGAATATCTCTTACAGAGATATGGTGTGAAGCGAGAGGAGTTGTATGAGAGAATCGAGAAGGAACTGAAGGAAATGCAGCAGGCTATTCAATCTGTCTGTGCAGTACCTATTGCACCTTCTTTGTCACAGGTTACATAAATGGGGGATGAGCTCGCCCAATTAAGAAGACTTGCAAATCTAATAGAGGATCAACTTTATAAAATCCAAGAAGAAAAGGAGAAGGCTATAGAAGCCTTGAAGCAAGAGAAAGAGGAAGTCCTAGAACAACTACGAGTTGTGCGGTACTGCATAACCGCTTATGAGAATGAGAAAAATGAGTTTTGGGTGATTCTCAAGGAGGACAAACCAAAGATACAGAGAGAAAAGGACCAGTTTCTTAGAGATCAAATTGTGGTCAAAGAAGTGGTGAATAAAGCACTTCGTTTTGTGTCAGGCTTAGCACATGAGAAATAAGAGTTGGTTGAGATTCATGTAGCAAAGCTCATTGAGGTCATCTAGCAAATTCAAGTGATGATAACAGAGTTTGAGATCCAAGCAGTTCCAAGCACTCCATAGGAGGTGCGCGACCATAGGGAGGAAGCCCCTAAGAGAGCAGTAGGAAGGATCAGATCCCTCACCTCAGAATGCAAACAACTGAGAGATAGAAGTGCACAAACTTATGAACGCCTCGTAGAAGATCCAGAGCGGAGGAAACTGGAAGCACAACTACAAAAGGCACAGCAACAGGCACTGTCAGTACAAGCCCAGATGAAGCTACTCACTACGGTAGAGAGAATAAAAAGATCACAAGAATAGTGCACAATCCAACAACAGATTACTGCCATCCAGGGAAGAGTAATGGAAGTCATGTAGAAGCTGCTACCAGTGCAGGATGAAGCCTACAAAGTATTTGAAGAGATTGAAGGACAAGGCTTGGAACTAGACCAAGTGGTTGCATCAGTCGAACAGTGCCTGGAAGGGGCTGTTACAATGCAAACAATCCAGGGGCTCATTGAGAAGTAGGCTCAAGTGAAGCATCATGTCGAGCTAGCTCGATCTAAGCTCGAGGCCTTCAAAGCAACATTGCCTAGACCTGAGTGACTTGGGATGAGTCACAGGTGAGTCTTGGGGGCCTATTGGCCCTCGACCAAGTTTTGAGGAAACATTGGTCAGGTTTGACCACCTTTTGGACTTCGACAGGTTGGTCAAAGATGGAGCACCCAGAAGGAGCTGAGATCGTGGGATCTCACTTGATTTGTGGACCCAGCAAGGGGTTCATTAGGGTTTATGGGATGTTTCCCCACGGGTTTACCCATGATTAGCCTTTTTGTAAGGGAATGAAAAAAGTATAAATAAGTAAGAATGTAATGTAGTGAAGGTGGTTGTTGGCTAAGTGCAAGTAGTTTTGAGTGATTTGTGCAACATAACATGTATGTAAGGCTCTATTCTTGTTAGAGGAGTTGGCTCTGTGCCTTGACCTAATTTTGGGAAGGAGGATCTGGTGCTCAGTGCGTAGATCTCCTATCCTCTGTGAAGTTTGGCTCTGTGGCTTAGTGCATAGGAGTAGATGAATGTAAGATCTTGAGGAATAATAAAGAAGAAGAAGAAGTTGGTGGACGTAGCCCTATACTGGGGTGAACCACGTATATCTTGTGTTGATGGTTTTCTTTGTGCTATGTTGTGTTTTCCATTTATCTGCTTAGTGATTTTGTTATTATGTATGTTAGATAGTTCTATGAATGCTTAGTGCTTTGTTTATGCTAAATGTGCTAGATCTAACTTATGATGCTAAGTGCGATGTGTATGTTGTCATTGTTACTGCGTCGATATGTACTTAGGGTTTGATCTCCGATGTGAATAAGACTAATGGGTTGATGCATGTTGTTCCTAAGTTCTCCGTAGAAGTGTTATAATCACATATATGTGTCCCATCTTGGTTACAGACACCTGATTCTTGTAACCCCTCTGCCTCTACCTTGGGTGAGACTTCACCTGCTTTGTAGGTCTTTCCTAAAGGGTCGATAGTTAGGGTTTTGTTGGTGCGTTGTTGAAGCATTGAACCCTGGGTCTACCCTTGTGCCAACACAACCCTTCACTTTACCTCAATCGGAGGCAACCGCTAATCCTCCATCTAAAAAGAAGGTTGTCCCGCCACTTCTACCTCCAGTACATGAGTCATTTACAAAACCATCTCCTACAGAAGATGATATTTAGTTGAACATAGATGTTGTAGCCAGGCTTGGGAAGTTGAACATGACGGTCCATATAACAGAGATGTGCAAAATCCCTTCTATGGGAAGGGAAATTTTGAAACTATTATAGGTACCAATCACGAAGGAGGATCCTCCTATCATTTTGAATACCATGTATCTTGATCGACAAAGGGAGAGTAACCCTCCCTTTTATCTTTCCTTGGGCATGAATGGCCTCTTCCTAAACAACTATATGTTGGATTATGGGGCCTCAATAAATGTCATGTTTTTGAAGGTGACGGAAAAAATTGGCTTGAAGACAACCCAACCATATGGAAATGTGTGTGGAATTGATTCTAAAAGGGTTAAGGTTCATGGAGTATGTGAGAACATTGAAGTCTTCCTAATTGATTTTCCGCATATCAGCATCCTTATGAACATGGTAGTGATTCATGTCCTAGACGCTTGGAGGATGCTCTTGTCAAGGAGTTGGTTTGCTGCTCTTGGAGGTTTTCTTAGCATGTATCTTACCCATGCATGTATCCCCATGGGGGATGGTACCTTTGAGATATTATATAGTTGAGAACAGGCTGAAAAACATGTGATGGCCCCCAACGGTTCTGATTATACAAGTGAGTGTGAATTCGATGAGCTTCCAGAAACAATTGAGTATGATCCATAAGATTTACCTTTCATGTAGGAGGACTGCATAGACATGCTACTCCCAAGGATAGATGAATACAAAGAAAAAATTGCAAGGTTCCAAGGGAAAGAGCCAGGGTCTATCCAAATATTGAAAAAAGAAGATAATAAGGACAAAGAATGTGAAGGAGCCACCAAAAATGAAGTCAACTCAGGACCTCCTTCCTATCCTTACATTGAGAATATACCTTACATCAAATACAGTGAAGGAAGTCTTGCGTTCATGTGGGACAAGAAGAAGGGAAAGCCTAAATTTGATAGGAGGATGACAACTCTTGGCTTGGCCCTTACATCATCAAGAAGAGGTTCGAGAATGTAAAATCCCCACTCAATTTTTTGGATTTTTCTTAGTTTGTTGTATTGACATTTCGTCAAACAGTTTTCTTCTGGAGTGTTTGTATGTTTTTTTAGTTGTAAAGGTTTATAAATAGTTAACAGCATTTGGAAGAGTGCGTGACTTCATAGATATGACAATAAGTATGAAAGTGAACACAGAGTATATACCAAAAATTATTCAACTAGATTTAGTGGCAGAAATAATACACTCATTGTCCTCATATATTGTAACAACAATTATAAGAGGTAAATCTGACCTGAATATTAAATCAATCTATTACCTTCTTACAGGCACTTTCATCACCATAAAGAGATATATAGTTTCCCCCACAGAGATTTTTCCTTATAGATGAGCACACAGATCTTATTTGTAAAGTCGACCTAGCATATCTGATTTTCCCAGATTTGGAGATTGCTAACAACAACAAACAAAGTGGCTTCCCTTTTGTCCCAACTCTATCAACAAGGAAGGAATATCGACCCTCTAGCCAGGCATACGACTCGCCCAAAACAAAGGTTTTGATTTCAGTATTATAACATTTCCTTTCACCTAGATATGTGCCCAACATCTATAGAACATGCCCAGAATGAGGATACACAACCCCCATACTCATATTTTGGCCTTATGTAATGAGATGTGTGCCCAATAAATAAGATATGTGCTCCACAGATAAGAGAACATCCAACAATAAGAGGGCAGGCCTAGTCTGTCTATAACTCAGTAAAAAATAAGGAAGAGTCATCCCAAAACAGAGATAATGCAGCCTAGGATGTGATATAGTCCCCTCTTCAATGTTAAACTTGTGTCCAACCAAAAATGGCGCCCCAACTCACTGTGTGTGCATAAACTGAAGACTCGTGATTTTTCTTAGAAAACTCGACTCCAAATGATGTAAACTCGGTGACCAATAGTGAAGGGCCTGTCACATAGTTATCTCAGCCACCATATTAAAGTTCTCAACTCGCCATGAAGCTCAATGAAGAAATATGAAGATGATCTCTTCCAAAAGATATCTAGGGTGTATCATTGCAACATTGAAACCAGTAAACAAAGGAGGGCTTCCAAAAACCCTAGTCTCTCTTCTCAAGAGCTCTCCAAAATATTTTTCTCAATTGAGTAAATGCAAGAATGAGGGGCGCCTCCTCTTTTCCCCTCTTTTATTTCTCCATTGAGTTATTTCCCACTCACTTTACTTTTAATTTTCTTTTTAAATTCAGTTTATGCTTACACATTTTATAATTTTTAAGTGAATTCATTTGCCTAAGACCCATGTCCCCCTTTTTCCCTTTTTCACTTTATAAAGTTATTTCCTAAGCAAAAGTTGAGTTCCCTAGGTGAATTTTCCAACTTAGCCTACGGGAACCAATTTAGTCTCACATAACCACTCTTTATTCTTCCTAGGTCAACGAGGATATTACAGTCCTCCCTGCCTGAGATTGCTTGTCCTCAAGCAATTATAATCCAGGATGTTGCAATATCTGTTCTCCCTCCCAAGTAGCGTCCTCGATAGGCATATTTTTCCATTTGATCATGTACTCTTTGATTCTCATGTTCCTTAATTCCTTCTCTCTGGTCTCCAACACCTCCTTCAGAATTAGAATCAACTGCCCCTCCTCATCCAATGGTGGCAAATCTGTAGATATGACAACATGTTATCCCACTGCCTTCTTCAGGCATGAAACATGAAAGACATTGTGTATCTTACACCCCTCTAAAAGCTCTAACTCATAAGCTACCTCCCTGACTCACCTCGAAATCTTGTAGGGACTATAGAATTGTGGCTTCAATTTCTATGCCCCTTTCATTTTCAAGGATGACTACATGTATGGCTGCAAGCAGAGTTATACCAAGTCTCCCACCTTGAAACTGCGCTCCACTTTATGCTTTTCACCATGCATCTTATGTTGATTATGTGCTATTTGTGAGTTATATTTGAGAGTTCACAAGATGTCCTGACTCTCTTGAATCCAATATTTTTCTTTGGGTGCCCGACTGTCCCCAAATTACCGGTCTACAAAGTTGGTGGTGTCATAACCATACAAAGATTTGAAAGGTGTCGTCCTGATCGACATGTGATAAGTGGTGTTATAGCAATTCTCACCCAAGTGAAACCATTCGATCCACACCTTTTGTTTCCCCGAGACATAATTTCTCAAATACCCCTCGAACCATTTCAGTTTTCTCATTGGTCTGAGGGTGATAACTAGCACTAGGCATTAATTCTATCCCTATGAGTCTGAACAACTCATGCCAGAAACCCTCCATGAATTTGTTGTCTTGATCACCGATAATTGTCTTGGGCAGTCCATGCAGCCGAAATACCTCTCTGAAGAACAATTATGCTACTTGCGTTGCAGAGTATTTGGAGGATATGGAAAAGAAATGGGCGAATTTAGTAAGCCTTCCAACCACCACATAGATACAATATTTCCCCTGAACAAGAGGCAGCCCTATAATAAAATCCATCGAAATGCTTTCCCATTTTTGTTCAAGAATGGGAAGCAGTTGGAGAAATCATGTTGGATGGGTATGTTCCGCCTTGTTTTGCTGACAGATGTGGCATTCATGTACAAACTTCAATACATCAGTCTTGAGACCCTTCCAAGCGAATCTCTCCCAAATTTTTCTATAAGTTTTCAGGTATCCTGGATGACCTGCCAAAGGAGAAGTATGTGCAGCATACAAAATTTTGTCTTTCAACTGAGATTCTAGTACTAAATAGATCTGGTCCTTAGAATATATGATGTCGTCAATAACCCTATACCTGTCATCGGAGACCTGACCATCAAGTATCTCACAAGAAAACTTATTTTTATAGTATTCTACCAATAGAAGTGCCTTTCATTCCACTGAAATATCCATGAGAGAGAGAGTGGGTATCCTAGATATGGCATCAACAACCACATTATTTTTTCCTTTCACGTACTCAATTTCAAAATCATAGGCTTGGATTTTACTGATCCATTTTTGTTTCCACTCGCTCAGCTCCTTTTTCTCCATGAGAAACCTCAAGCTATTATGATTGGTCTTTGCCTTGAACCTGTTTCCCACCAAGTACTACTGGAATTTGGTCAAAGCATGCATTATGGCCAACATATCTTTGTCATATATGGAGTAATGTCGCTCATACTCTCAGAGTTTGCGGCTCTCAAACGCTAATGGGTGACCGCTTTGCATCAATACACCTCCTATCCCAATTCCTGAAGCATCACACTCCAAGACAAAGGGCTAAGTGAAATTAGGGAGAGCTAAAACAGGGCATGAATTCATCACCTGCTTCATTTTCTCGAATGTCCCCTGGGCCTCCTTTATACAAATGAAAGCCCCCTTTTTGGTGAGATCTGTCAGTGGCACTTTCAACTGTGAGAATCCTTTTAAAAAATTCCTGTAGTAAGTGCAAAGACCAAGGAAACTCTTTAGTTTGGTCACATTCCTTGGAGTTGGCCACTTAATGATCACCCTGATCTTTTCTTGGTACACCTGTACCCCATTCGCCCCAATCGTGTGCCCCAAGTAGAGAATCTTTGTCATACCAAACTCGCACTTGGATTCCTTTGCATACAACTGCTGACTCTCTATAATATCCAGTACTTCATCAAGATGTCACACATGGTCTTCTGATGTTTTTTTGTATATGAGGATGTCGTCAAAGAAGACCAATAAGAAATTCCTTAGCTTCTTATTAAACACATGATTCATGCACGACTGGAAAGTGGCAGGGGTGTTAGTTAGCCCGAAATGCATGACCAAAAACTCATAATTTCCATAATGGCAACGAAAGGTTGTCTTAGGTACATCTTTCTCTCGTACCTTGATCTGATGATACCCTGATCGAAGATCAATCTTCGAGAAAAAATTGGCTCCCCTTAGCTCATCCATTAATTCATTGATCTTGGATATGGGGTATCGATTCTTTATCATCTTCTTGTTTAGAGCCATGTAGTCAATACACATCCACAAAGTACCATCCTTCTTATTGACTAAGACAACGGAAGAGGAAAATGGGATGGAACTAGGGCGGATGTGGCCCATTTTCAACAATTCTTTGATGGTTTTTTCAATCTCGTCCTTGTAAACTTTAGGGTGTCGATAGGGGTTTGTGACAACCTCTTGGACCCCCTCTTCTAGCTCTATGATATGCTCAAAACCTCTATCAGGTGGAATTCCAGGAGGAATGTCACTAAATACTTTATGATGTTTGCGGAGTAATACCTATAAGTCCTTTGGAAGTTATTCTAAATGGTTGGGTGGCTCTCTGTCAGAAATAAAGCACTCTACATCCCACTCTATATCACCATGCCTCATAACTGCCTCCATGATGTGCGATGACACAATCTTCGGTGGGTGCTAGTGCATGGCTCATAGGACCACCTTCTTCACATCTGAGCATGTGAACTCCATCTCCATGGTCCTCTAATCAGTAGTGTATCTCCCAATAGAGTAAATTCATTGAATGTCCAACACTACATTGGTGTTTGGTATTTCCACCACGAAGAAATCATTTGTCATTGAGTAGTTTCCCATGGTTATTGTGAGCTTGGGAATCCACTTGGTGCAACTCATTTGGTGGCCTCCTAGTATGACTACTGTGAACCCATCGAATTCCTCTGTCGGAATTCCTCTCCTCTTGACCATGTTACTATCAATGAAGTTATGGGATGCTACCCCATCAATCAATATTGTCACATTGTGCCCCTGTAGGACACCTTTGACCCTGAGGTATGATACCTTAGAAATCCTGACATCAAGGCCATAACTTGGCCCTTAGCCCCAACCTGTGAAGACTCCTCTCCTGATGTTGGATGTCCCTATTCCTGTGCCTACTCCACCTCCTCATCCTCATCATTGTCACTATCAGAGTATACCTCGATGTGATGGACCTTGCCAATTTTTTCCTTCCTAGCGCATCTATGTCCTGGTGCCCATGGCTCCTGACAGCTGAAACACAATTTATTTTTCCTCAATTCTCTCTTGATCTCTTCATCCAATTTGGGCTTGCTAACCCAATCTCTCTAAGGCAGTCTGATTTCCTTAGTCTTCGGGGTAAAAGTAGGTTTGGGTGGAAACTGACTTTTAGGTACTGCATCCTGCATGTCCTGAGATCTGTTGACTACGTGTTGTAGGGAGGAAGGCTTGTAGGCCTTGACCCATCCTAGTAGAGGCTCTTTTAACCCCTCAATAAACAACATCACCAAACGACCCTCTAAAATTTCTGTCACTATCACAACAACACTCTAAAAATAAGATATATAGGCCTCTAGGCTACCTGTCTCCTTGAGTTGAGCCAACTCTCTGAAGTGAAGCTCGGGGTACTTCTTGTCAAATCTCTCGATGAGTCTCTGTGTGAAGTCCAGATAGGAGTTAACCCCAACATGTCCCAAGGTGAATAACCCATGGTACCACCACGCATGGGCCTCGCCATCCTGGTGCAAGGTAGCCAACTTAATGGCATCTATCTCTGTCATCTGGTGCAGCTGGAAGTAAGTGTCGAGCTTCTGCACCCATGATCTAGTGGATCATTTAGAGCCCTCATCAAAGTTGGGAATAATGGCCTTCCCAATGGTACGTTGCAACTCAAAATTTTGTGTCATGGCCCTCATGGGCCCTCTCAGTCGGTTTCTGCTCTTCGTATTGCAGAACTCCAAGAAAGACATGACTGGGTGGAAATCATCTTCTAGCCTCCTGTACTCCTCTAAATATTCCCTATAGAGCTCATCCTAATCAACCTGCATCAATGGACCTGTGGCCTCATTCCCCAAAAATTGAGGCACAGTGGGTTTGGGGGATTTGGTGTACAAGTGGGGGTGGATCTACATGGTAGTGCGTGAGTGGCTATCCTCTACATTGTTTGAAACCCCATCACCATTATGATGTTGCTTCGTTGGGCCCTCCAAAGAATTCTTACCTAGATACCCCATAAGGTCCATCATGGCCTTTTGACCCTTGTCCAAACCATTCAAAATATTGAACAGACTATTGTTTCAGGTATCATCTTCTTCCCCCATAATTTATTTTTCCTTAGGTGTGATAGATGGTGTTGTCTCTCCTGTCTCTTCTTCTCTAACAACTTCTTCTTGTTCCCACCTAGGGGATCTGGGGTTCTTCCCCTGCGTCTTTAGTAGGTAATGTTTTGCTCGTCTTCTGGTATCATAAATCTGATTATAAGTGCCCCACAACTGGAAAGGAACATGCTCTGATACCACTGTAAAATCCACACTCATTTTTTCAGATTTTTCTTAGTTTGTTGTATTGACATTTCGTCAAACAGTTTGCTTCTAAAGTGTTTGTTGTTGTAAAGGTTTATAAATAGTTTGTATCCTTTGGAAGAGTGTGTGACTTCATAGATATGACATCAAGTATGAAAGTGAACATAGAGTATATACAAGAATTTATTCAACTAGATTTAGTGGCAGAAACAATACATTCATTGTCCTCATATATTATAACAAAAATTATAAGAAGTAAATCTAACCTGAATATTAAATCAATGTGTTGCCTTCTTACAGGTACTTTGTTCACCGGAAAGAGATATATAGTTTTCCCCATAGAGATTTCATCTTATAGATGAGTACATAGATCTTATTTGTAAAGTCGACTCAGCATATCATATTTTCCTAGATTTGGAGAATGCTAACAACAAAAAACAAAGTGGCTTCCCTTTTGTCCCAACTCTATCAACAAGGAAGGAATGTTGACCCTATAGCCAGGAGTACAGTTCCCCCACAACAAAGGTTATGATCTCAGTAATAGTCTGAGTGGGCCTAATGGTTAAGAACATGTGTTTCCTCCTAATAGGTTACATGCTCAAATCCAGAGGGCGGTAGGGTATGTATACCTCAGTAGACTTTACCAGTAAAATCGATGGGCGGAGGAGGTCTCGTACACCAATTTGGTGTCTGGCTTGGCTGCAACCTTAAAAAAAAGATAGATTATAGATAGATAACATTTCCTTTCACCTAAATATGCACCCAACATCTATAGAACATGCCCAAAATGAGGATAAACAACCCCCATACCCATATTCCAGCCTTTTGTAATGAAATATGTTCCCAATGAATAAGATATGCGCTCCATGGATAAGAGAATGTCCAACAATAAGAGGGCATGTCAAGTCTTTCTATAACTCAGTAAACAATTATGAAGAGTCATCCCAAAACATAGATAATGTTTCCCAGGATGTGATACAATACCCTCTTCAACATTAAACTCGTGTCCAACCAAAAATGGTGCCCCAACTCACTGTGTGTGCATAAACTGAAGACCCACAATTTTTCTTAGAAAAATCAGATCCAAATGATGTAGACTCAGTGGCCAACAGTGAAGGGTCGGTCACACAATTATCCCAGCCACCATATTAAAGTTCTCAACTTGCCATGAAGCTCAGTGAAGAAATCTGAAGATGATCTCTTCCCAAAACTAGCTAGGGTGTATCGTTGCAACACCAAAACTAGTAAACAAAGGAGGGTTTCCAAAAACCCTAGTCTCTCTTCTCAAAAGATCTCCAAAATATTTTTCTCAGTTGATTAAATGTAAGAATGAGGGGCGCCTCCTCTTTTCCCCTCTTTAATTTCTCCATTGAGTTATTTCCCGCTCACTTTACTTTTAATTTTCTTTTTAAAGTCACTTTATGCTTGCACACTTTATAATTTTTAAGTGACTTCAATTGCCTAAGACCCATGTCCGCCTTTTTCCCTTTTTCACTTTATAAACTTAATTCCTAGGAAAAAGTTGAGTTCCCTAGGTGACTTTTTTGAATTATGCTATGGGAACCAATTTAGGCTAGCGGAACCACTCCGTATGCTTCCTAGGCCAACGGGGACATTACAAAGAAAGAGAAGTATCACTTGATAGCTTTGGATGGGAGACAGATGCCATTGCTAGTGGATGGATCTCTTCTCTGACCTTATGTTCAGGTCACATGAACTTTTCAGGCTCGGGCCCTAGGTAAGTAGGTAGGTTATCTTGCTTTCCTTTCATTTTCATATTGATTACTCATGTTAGTTTAGATGCATTTCATATTTCATTTTTCTCTACTTGCATATTGATTTCATGCTTAGTTCAAAAAAAATTTAAAAAAATGCTAAATTTTGTTTTCTAGATTAGTTTTCATTTTTGGTTTTGATGTATATGGATGAAGGGTGATAGAACCACCCTAGATTTTACGGTTTTTTTGTTTCAGTGTAGGCATAGGTCAACTAGGAGCTATGATTCTCATGGGCTCAACATCAAGCACATGTCCCCAAGTAGGAGCCAGATGTTATCCCCATTTTATGGGATAACTAAGGAGATGATGTCTTGAGGCCCTCAGATTGCAGATATGGAGTGTTGAGAGACCACATGACTAGCAGTGTCCACTTGCACATACGGAATCTCACTCTATCACCACATTTTGATCCATTGTCAGTGCATCCACCACACCATCTAGCTTCTGGAAGGTAGATGGGTCTTGCTCCATTCGGTACAAGTCAGGTATTGTGGCAAGTAATCACCCTAATATTTGAGGCATTTAAACATGTTGTATTTACACTGATTTTGATTATAGAACGCATGCTTGGACATTATACTTTTGACCATGTTTCACCTTGGTGAGTGTCATAGATTTTTGAGTAAGTGGCCAACCTTTGAGGAAGGTTTGCAACTATATATCCCTTGATGTCTTATCGTACCATTCCCGACCATACTTACCACTTTCCGTTCATTGCATTCCCATCATATATCCCTCTTCTAGGCCCTTTGATTTTAGTGACCCGGGAAGGGCATGTAGCTCATTTCATGGGAAGAAAGGGTTGAAGGCCCAGGGGGGGTGGTTGTTGGAAAAAGATAAGAGCCTAAAATATAAACCTTCTAGATGCTCACCCAATTAGGTCTTGATAACGATGAACTACTTCTCTTAAAATAATCGAAGACTTGCACAATATCAAACACATAATAAATATCTTACTTGAATATAAGACTAACACAAGTGTGTTACAACACTTTACATGGTTACCCCTATGGAACTTTGTGGACCTCTTTGTTCAAGAGACATTGTGTTATTCCCCCCAAGCTAATCGATTCACTATTGGGAGGGCACACGTGTTTGTATCATTTATTAATTAATAAATGGCAGTAGATGGACTTGGAAAAATGTTGCATTGAGGAAGAAGGTGCAACACACCCCCTACAAAGGCACCCATAAATGAGACAATACGAGCCCTTCTATGTCATGAAACTCATTGACCTATGAATTCTAAACCCCTATCCACCTCATCATCCACTACATAACCTTGAAAGGCCATCCTTGGGAGCATCCCCTACTTGAGGGTTTTGGTCTACCCAATAGGACTTTTATGACACCCCTCCCATACCTAAAATTGGTCAATTGTATAGGGTCTTGGAGCATATTTTTTATTTGATGAGGTAGTTTTGATGCACAAGTTTAGGCACCTTTCTTATTAGATGTGTTTTACACTTGTCATGATATATTTGACTTGATATCTTTGGAGGGCGTACCCTTTTGTTTTGGAGGACCCTGCTTGGTGGCCAGTTTTGGGAGAACAAGCCTAGCATGGGCTTCCATGGGGCAAGAAGCCCACAGGTTGGATTCCTAGGGCCCGCACACTAGATCATAGAGACATGCCTTTGGAATATTTAATGGCATCATGGAGGATCTAACCTAGCCCCTACCACCCAAACGTTTTGCTTGAAGAAGGGAAAATGCCATATTCTTGAGGCTTGACGTCATAGAGGGGCTAGGGTTTGGTGGTGATGGAGTTGCTCATTGACACTTGGCATGATTTGATCAGAGGGATGGAGGGTTCATAACACATGATAATAAGGTCTTTGGAGGCCAAATATTCCATCCCCAACCTCAACTATTTGTCAAATAGGCCAAAATGTTGCCCTAGAAGGGAGACATCATCTTGTTTTTAGGGTTTCTAATGTGCAAAAGTCAAATTTAAATGAATTATTTAATATTATTTGAGTAAAGGGGAAATATTAGGGTTGTTGACCCCTATCGTGTGTTTTACCCTAAAATTAAGTGGACAAGCTATGTTTTAGACATTTTGTATAAATAGAGATCATGTGAATCTCATTTCATATCAGAACTCTCCCATTGTGAGAAGCACTTGGCTGAAATTTTCGCTAGCTTTAGGCATTGTGGTGTTTATCTCTTGTGAAAAGGTTTTATGGTGCTATATTTTGGTGAATGGATGAGGAGGAGTGATGTGCACCTCCTGGATGCTTGTTCTCTTGATCTTGAATGGTGATATTGCTTGGTGAAACAAGAGTTTGATCTTTCTCTCTTGGAATTGGTAAGGAAGAATCTGCATTGTTAGTGATTTCTTGCTCTTTCTTGGTTATGGTTATTTGAAACCCTAGGAGGAGTGTGTTGGATACACCCTCCATTAAGTTTCATCTAATTTGTTAAAGTTTACAAGTTATTTTGAAAGGGTTTCTAGGAGGAATACAAGTGTGTATACCCTCTTATATTTTACATTAAGTTGGTTGGCATACCCTAGGGAGTAAGAGTATTTACACCCCTAGGGTTGTTGTTGATCTAACTTGTGCTTTAAAGACCCCATTCACCCAATTTTAAAGGTACTAATCTGAATATTTTGCATTGGAGAAATTAAAAAGCGCATTGGTAAACATGATTTTTTGTCATTTCAACTTCCTGCAATCTGGGTTTTGCTCCTTGTGCCTAGCACACCTCTTAGCCATTAGGGCGTCCCCTCTAAAGGGGTATTGCTTGATGTTGTAATAAAATTTTATCTTGATCCATTAGGGCTACAAAAACCCTAATTAAACTTTCTCTAATAACTCTCAATTCAACCACTGAAATTTGCCAAGACTTTGTCCACATAATCTAGTGATCATAGTGCATATTTTGGTATATTTTCGGAAAGTTTTAATGGTTGAATCTCTTCCTATAATAAATTGTTTGTTACAGTTATAAGGCTGATTATTATATGTGTAGAGAGTATTTACTACAACCTTACCTTTTGTGCTAGTATCTTGCTCCTTTAATCTTGAGTTTCACTAGTGTTTTACTAGTTTATCTCTTGCATCATTTACTTGATTTCTAGCACTTGTTTTCATAACTAATCGTGCATGTTGTCCCCATTTTGTGGATAACTAAGAACATTATGTCTCGATGCCCTCAGGTTGAAAATATGGAGTGTTGAGATGACTACATGGCCAACATTACCCTTTTGCATAGTTGGGAACCCCTCTCACTACCACAGATGGTCACAGATTTTCAGATGGCATCCACCACATCTGTTGGCTTCCAGAAGGCAGTGGGCCTTGCTCCATGAGGTAGAAGTCAATATTATGGTGAGCATAATTTCAATATTTAATCCATTTGATTATTTTGTATCTTAGATTTTTCTCTAGATTTCATTATATATGCTTGGACATTATGCCTTTTTCCCTGCTTCACCTTGGTGGTTGACATTGTGCCTTAGTAAGTGGTCTTCCTTGGGGATGGGTTTGATACTAGGAACTCCCTTAAAGAGCCATCATACAGTGCCCAATGATACTTACCACTTTCCATCAATGTTTCCCTCCATTTCATTATCTCTTGGGATTTTAGGGTGTATTGACCCAAGAAGGGATTGTCCCTCATTCTATGGGAAGAAGGGATTGAAGGCCCAGAGGGATTGATGTTGGATAAAATATAAAATCCTTGTATGACCCTTCTAGATGCTTTGCCTATGGATCACCCAAGAAAGTAGTGAAACACTTATCTTTGAGTAAAGGGGACCCACAATATAATAAAGAATGTTTAAAAGGTTAGTTGAAGGATAAGAGGTCTCATCACGAGCCAACCTATCACATCCATGAATATCTAGTGGTATGAAATTACCATCATCTGGTCACCAAACGAGGGTAATGGCTCCTAGTTGCATGGCTGAGAGAAAGGGGGTCTCATCACGAGACATACTTCTCATTTCCACTAGGTGTTTGTGGGTGACATTTCCATTATCTGGCAGCATGTCAGGGCAGTGACTTTCAAACTTTTCTTAAAATTATGAAAGAATAAAAGAATGAAAAATAATGGGCTTGGAAAAAGTGCATTGCGGATGAAGGTACCACACACCCTCTACAAAGGTACCCATGAATGAGAGACTACGACCCCTTGTATGTCATGAGCCCTATGCCCATTGAGTCTTGACCCCAACCACTTCACCCACTTTACATGGATTAGAGAAGGATGTCTTGGAAACTCTCCTTGACCTAGGGTAAGATCTACCCAATAGGACACCTTGTCAACCCTCCCATATTCAAGCTTGACAAGTCACATAGTGTCTTTGAGCAATTAATTGTTTGATATAGTGATCTTTGATGCACATGCTTAGGTGGCTCATTTATTGATTGGACTTACTTATCATGATTTTATGACTTGAGATCCTTGGAGGGCATGCTCATTTGTCTTTGCAGGACCTAGTTGGTGGAAATTTTTGGAAGAACAAGCCTAGATTGGGCTTCCATGTGAAGATTTTCCAGGTCCTATCAAGTTGCCAACTAGGTCTATCTTTGACCTCGATTTGGCTCTAAGTTTCAACTGTATAACAATGGTTTGTTGTTTTTTTAGGACATCAAATTGTTCAGTAACTTCTTCGCTGATTTGTTACGGTTACATAGGCCATTTAGGTGCCTCTAGCATGTAGTGTTTGTCACCAAATGTTAGCACATGCATACCAAAATATATGTAACACACCTAGATATATTTACTGCTGAAAATTATTGTAGTTCTAAACTCTAACATACATGAAAATAAACACAGGTGTTTTTTGTCAACATGACCCTGGATAAACTCCCCCCCCCAACCCCCCAGGGAAAACTAGTTTGAAACATAAGTGTATATATAGGGAGAATGGAAGGTGGAATACAACAAGTACAATATATAGAATAACTTGGTACAATAGCAGCTTGATCCAAGATGCAACATAATTCCAACTGAAGCAAGAGCGTCCTAGGATGGTGCGCCCTCCATAAATGTTGACAAGACCACTGAACTGGAGCTAAATTCCAACTGGAATCTCTGATGAAGAAACCCCTCCACAATACTTTGATACTGATGAGTAGCCTCCCTCTGAAACATACCTCACTGCAATCTGAGCTCTGAAAGTCCTCCCTGTTGATGATGCACCCTCTTCACCAAGTGTGCCCTCCTCCAAGCAAGAACCTCCCCACTAAATAAATGAGGACCTAAGTTTGTTGGTTGCCTCCGTGGATAAAAGAACCCAATATTTCCTCAACTAATGCTTGAAACCTCATGCTCATGCTCTCTCTCAAACTCTCCAAGTGAACAAATGAGTGAATAATTGAGCTCTCATTTGCCTTATGCGCCCTCTTTAAGGATGCATGAAAAAACCTAAAAAGTGGGTGGATGAGATCATCGCATCTCATCCCAAGTCAATGAATAAGATCATATCAAGTAAATCTCAACTCAAAACCCACTTTACTTAAGTTTCCATAGTTTCACTTTATGTTTCCTAATTTACCCACAAAGTGAATTAATTGTCATTTTAGGCTAAAATGACCAAATTTCACTTTTGACTTAAATCTCCTAAGCCAAAGTGAAATTAGACATAAAGGACATGGTACAAGGTACAAATTACTTCCCACATGTGTTTAGAAGCTCACAAACACACGGGGACCACTTTCCAAGGTATCTAATTCTCAACACTCCCTCTTACTGAGGAAAGTGCCCTTCACCACCAATCTCATCCTTGCAGTGGATATGGTTGCCTACTGGCAAATACTCGGTGAGTGTGGTTGTACACTGATCATTAAAGGTAGTCTAACACAGATCTGCTCAATCTACGTGATCCATATATGGAAGTGTCTCTCCACCTATCTAATATCACCTAGATCTTAGTATCAAACCAAAGATCTCCACCTTTGTATCTCCCGAGGGATTTCTACCTCTTGGAATCTTTCCAATGGTCACTACTCTTGGCATCTCACTAAGAGTCACTCTCTTGGTATATCACCAAGAGTTTCCCCCTCTTGGTATCTCACCAAGAGTACCAGGATCTTGGCATCTCACCAAGATCCTCAACTTGGCCTCTCTCCAAGTAGCTTCCACCTGAAGTGGATCCAAAACCTGATATGTTTGTCTCTGTAGCCAAGTGAGTCTCAAGACTCCATGGTGACCTGTCGCTCCTCCTCATCAATATCTGATGCTCTGAAGCCCCTGCACCAACCCTCTGTCTCGACAAATATGAAATTGAAGGTGTCGCGGGTGGACTAGCCACCCCTGATGATGGTGTCCAAGAAAATTGAGTCTGAGCTCCCTTTGAATCACTACTATGATTTAGTAGGTCCTCATCAACTTTGTCTCCCCATATAATGTTGGATGGTGTAACAACAGAAAAATTATTCATGAATGCACATCATGATGCTCCTTTGTTGTCACTGTTGAAACATCATGATGCTTCCTCTTCTTCTTGGGACATTGTCCTGCATAGTGACCCATCTTTCTACAAGCAAAAAATATCATTGTGCTCATGTCTCTCTTCGGCCCATTGCTTCTCTCTCCTCCCTGTGGTGGGGCCCCAAACTTGGGACCCTGCTGACCTCCCCGATTGGTCTTCTTATGTTGTTGTCCAGAAGCCTCTACCACAAGTCTAGTCTCCTCCTGAACGAAATCATCCCACATCATCTCCCATGTGGGCATGATCTCCCTAGAAACAATGCCATAAAAGAATGGACCCCATGGTTTGGAGAAGTTGTTTAAGGTTGTCCTCACCATAGAATTTGGGTCCACCACCTCTCCAACAGCTCTAAGCTCATCTCTAATCTGGGTGTGTCAGCCAAGAAAAGAAGTGACCGACTCATCCTGGAGCATGTGAATGACCCTAGGTCTATCAATAAGAACCATCTTCTAGTTCTCATTAGATCTCTCATAAAGCTTGCATAGAGATGCCCACATCTCAAATGCCCAAGCTTTCCCGGTCAAGTGGGGAATGATGTGATCCTGCACTACATCATATATAATCCTCTTTTCTTTGTTGTTCCTCTTCTTGAACTCTGCTAACAAGATGGGAGAATTAGCAGGGGGAACAAGAACAACTACCTCAACTATATCCCATAGTTTGAGGTCCTCTAAGATAAAGATGATCCCGGCCTTCCAAGGCGACCAGTTGCTAGCTCCAACTAGCCTATCCTCCTCATGTATCTGGGATGGTGACATCATTGACGACTGCAATCACTCTGATTTATACAACTACAAAGGATTATTGCCTCACCCCTATAAACACAAGTGTGAAAAGAGGCAAAGGAACACCGACCTCACTCCTAGCAATATATGTGTGAAAATAGGTCGTGAAAATCAGCCTCAATCCTGCCATGTAGGTGTGAAAAGAGACTGACGAAAATGTCCACAAACTGCTTTACATGTAATGTCCCCGACCACCCATGTCAGGCCATGCTACATGAGAGAATGCTTTTGTTCTCTCTGCGGAACATACTATAACACACCCAACACCCAACTGAGCTATGCCGCATGAGTTTTTCGCACTGCATGTAATTAAAATATATATACACATAGAGCTCTCAAGGAAACATATATATATATATATATATATATATATATAATGTAAACATACAAATACATCTATAGATGCACATATTCACACGGAAATAATAGTAAACATATACATGTAGCATATGCGGGCAATACCCATAAATATAAAGACAGATATAACCACTCATAAGATAAACCCATAAAAATACACACGTAAATGACAATGCAACGTGTAAATTTATCACACAGTTGACACTTATCTTGGTAAGAATATCACCAACTGTGTTCAGACCTTCCACAAACCTCCCAGCCTTAGACCACACTGTTCATCACTCTCAACAGTGAGTCACCCCCGAGATGGGACTAAACTCCACCCGGGTAAATGGATTCCTAACCAGGCTAATGGTTCACAGACAACAAGGAAGGCTTCGTCACAGGTGCCAACTCAAACTAACAGCCTATAGTCCCTCATTCCCCACATGCCTATCCCACCCTAGAAAGTGTGCCCCTTCTCTTCTCAACATTTCTTTGGATGCCCCTCTTCCTTTCCAAGCTTCAGCAACAGGCTGGACAGGAAGTCTCAGAGCCCTATAGCTGTAGTTTAGCACCTTCAGGAAATCAATTCCCAACAATTGTCTCACCCAGAGAATTACTCACGTGCCTGACAACCTGCCTCTTCAATATCCCATGGGCCTGACAACCCGCTTCTTCAATCCAGCTCCCAAGCTAACCAGATACACAAACATAATGGCTATGGATGCAGGTTCAGGTACAGTCATGAAGATACGGAGGATAGCTCAATGGGTGTGTGAATGCTCATGGATGATAGACTAGATGACTCAAGGATGGCAGGAGTGATGGAAAGAATGATGTGAAATGAACTAAGTCCCAACAATATATATGCATGTCCCCAACTTGACACTTGTCATGTTGGGAGCTACTTTGGCCCACTTGTCCCCAACTTTGGAACTTAGGATAAAATAATTACCCATACTTTATACTTTAAGAAATATTAATATAATATTCCTTTTGCATTTGATACTCTGCTTGCTTGTTGTACATTGTGAACAATCTTCACTTTTTCACCTCTGTGAGGACAATATTTGAACATATGATCCTCTTTACAACCCCAACATTTAATAGGTGGTTGCATTGGCCTTTGACCCCCTGTCTCAATCGTTCTGGGTTCTCTAGAAGTTGGCTGACCCTGAGTATTATTTCTGGAGAATGGTGGTTTAGATCCCTTCTTCCTTTGATCCATATTGAATTTATTTTTGTCTTCCCAAGCTTTTTGGAAAGTTGGCCTTGCTTTTTTTTTATCATATAGGCATTTATCTTGCCTTATGGTCTCCTCCAATGTCTTGGGATCATCATACTATATTTTTTCACTGATGAATGTTGGAAATCCACTCAAATACCTTTGAATCTTAACTGTCTCATCCTTGATGAAAGAGACATACTTCAAAAGTTCTAAAAATATTCTTTCATATTCATCTATTGTCATACTCCCAAGCTTTAGTTCAAAGAACTCTTTCATTTTCTTGTCATAGTATCTCTTAGTCAAGTATTTCTTCTCAAAATATTTCTTGAATTCCCTCCAAGTAACACGTTTCTCTTTAATGTGTTGCACTTGCACAAGTTGATCCCACCACATGGATGTGTTTCCTTTGAGATGATATATGGTAATTCCACCTTCTGCATGAGAAGAATAATTATGCAATTGAAAATACTTTATCATACCCAACAACCATGTCTATGCATCTTCATCCTTCTTGTGCTCACCATCAAATGTAGGAGGTTTGATTTTGTTCATTTCTCCTCGCAGTTTGTCCACCCCAAAACTCTTATGCTTCCTGACAGGGGATGGACTTGAGTTGTTGTGTGCCCTCTTATTGGAATTCCTCGGGAAGTGATGGTGATGTCTGCTAACACTTCTTGCTCTTCTTTTCTAATCAGGAGACTTGCGACTTCCTGATTTGCTTGAGCCACTCTCCTTATACATTTTCTTTTCTATTATGTTCAAGCTCTGCTTTAACTTCATGTTGAAGTCATCCTGCTGCTCCTTGGCTCTCATAAGCCTTTCATTATCGGCTTTATGGCTTTGGACATCCTTCTGCAAATTTTTAATGGTCTCTACCATATTCACGTTTTCATCTCCTCCTTCTCCATGTCCATTGTAGTTTGCTCCTTCAATGCCCAAATGGACATCCATCCCTCATTTCATCTTCCTGGTTGTAATTCCCCCATGCCTCTTCCATTCCTATGGAATCTGTGTTGATCCTGATCTGATCTAGTTGTTGTTAACTCTACAAAATGTGTATCCAACAAAACTTTGTCAGACTAACTGTTTCAACAATTTCATGAAAATATGGACCATTATGGTTCAATAATATATCATAACTCTTTCTTCTGAATTCATAAAAATTGAATGCCCGTATCAATTTTTTGGGTGGATAATTATATTCCATTGTTCGATACCTTTCCAACGCTTGCTCCCATGCTCAAATTCGAGTCTCGAGCATAAAGTTATGGTTATTTGAAATTTGCCCATTAATTTTTCTGTTTGTTTTTCAACTTGGCGCAACTCTGCGTTGTAATTATGCATTTTTGCACCTACTCCATTGGAGTTTTCGTAGTAGCTCAATTTTTTTTCTTCATATAAATATTATGGACACTTTGTCCAAGTTTCGCCTTTTTCTGGGTTCTTGGCTAATAGTTACAGCCTGCTGAAGTTCTAGACCAATTCGTGTTTTTGGTCTGGAATGCTACAGGTGCCTTATTTTCCATATTAAACATTTTTAACATGTCCATAAATTTAATTGAGCTCTGGGAATGGCTTTTATAGTTGAATAGATTTCCATTAACTGCTCTTATGCCTCAATCTGATTCTGGAGCAGAAAGTTATGGCTCTTTGAAGCTAGTTGGGTCTTAAACTTTACACTCCACTATTTGTGCTGTAACTTTCTCATAAAAGCTCTGTTTGACGAACAATTTACACCATTAGAAATCTCTCTATGAGCTCTTTTAATTGAGCTACAAAGATTGGGTGTGACTTGGCACACTTTATTCTTGTGGTTTCCAGTACCTAAAAATGCTCTTAAGGACCTCAAAAACACGCTGCAAAAAGATGATGTTCAAACTATATAAAATGTCACGGAAATTTGTTGGTTTTTCGTTGTTGTTCACCCTCCAAACGATTTTGCGCACACAAATTTCAACCTTTATGCCCATATTTAGCATGTGCAACAACACCACAAGGTAAATCGTGCTCTGTGCACTTATAACCATTGTTAATTACTTCTCTATCACGCCAATAACTTGCATGGACTACTTTTGTGTCGCGCGCCAATATCCACTGCACACAGTTTTGGTTCTTGCACTATTACCCGTTGCGTGCAATTTTTGTATCATGTGCTGATATTCCGCGTGCATTTCACTCTACGTGTTGCACCATGACAAATTTTAGTATGCCCCCACCACGTGCCAATGGTCTACGTGCACCATTAACTAAACTGTCGCGTGACAACATATACCCACATTGCATGTGTACCAACAAAGTTTCTCTGCACACACCACGCGTGCCATTATTATGTGTGTGCACACTGCGCATTGCTAAATTTAGCATGTGCACCCACACACCAATATTTTTCCGCGCGACGCCAAATATTATCGCGCGCACCCACACACCAATATTTTCCACGCAATGCTCGATTTTTACATATCGCAAACTTTTTACCGCGCAACATTCATTTTCAGTGTGCCCACCTAGGCACATTCATTTTTATGTGCATCGATTTCTTGTGAATTCCGCTGCAAAAATTGGGGATTTTTTTCCTAACTTTTCCCCAATTTACCATAGACATTCTGCAACTATGAAATTCGTTCAATTTCACCCCGATAACACCAGTTCAACCTCTACAACAACAAATCATTCTGGGTTGACATTTCTGGAACGAATTTACCCAAAATCAATTCACAAATTGAGAATTTTAATTACAAAATTCGCTCCATCTATTATGTCTTCACTGTAACTTCAAATTCGACCAATTCCAGGTCTGAATTTGCTAGAAGAGATATTAACTCAAGAATATCTCACCACTTGGTTGAATTTCTCGATTTTCCCATGAATTTAACAACAAAAATTGGGGATTTTCCCAATTCTGCGTCGTTGTTTCTAAAGTTTACCATGGATGCTCTGTGACTTGAAGTTTTGCCACTTTGAAATCAATCCTCTGTGAAATTTTGCTTCAACTCGACTTGCTCGGCCCATCCATGCTCAGTGTCAAAAAATGAAGCTCTAATACCATGTTGTAATGTCCCCGACCACCCATGTCAGGCCATGCTACATGAGAGAGCACTTTTGTTCTCTCTGCGAAACATACTGTAACATACCCAGCACCCAACTGAGCTATGCCACATGATTTTTTCACATTGCATGCAATTAAAATATATATACACATAAAGCTCTTGCAGAAACATATATATATAACGTAAACATACAAATACATTTGTAAATGTAGGGATTCACATAGAAATAATAGTAAATGTATACATGCAGCATATGCGGGCAATACCCATAAATATAAAGACAGATATAACTACTCATAAGATAAACCCATAAAAATACACATGTAAATGACAATGCAGCATGTAAATTTATCACATAGTTGACACTTATCTTGGTAAGAATATCACCAACTGCGTGCAGACCTTCCATGAACCTCCCAGCCTTAGACCACACTGTTCATCACTCTCAACAGTGAGTCACCCCCGAGATGGGACTAAACTCCACCTGGGTAAAGGGATTCCTAACCAGGCTAATGGTTCACAGACAACAGGAAAGACTCTATCACATGTGCCAACTCAAACTAACAGCCTACAACCCTTCGTTCCTCACATGCCTGTCCCACCCCATGAATTGTGCCCCTTCTTTTCTCAACAGTCCTTCTACTGCCCCACTTCCTTTCCGGGCTTTAGCAATAGGCCGAACATGAAGTCTCAAAGCCTTGTAGCTGTAGTTTAGCACCTTTAAGAAATCAATTCCCAACAATTATCTCACCCAGAGAATTGCTCATGGGCCTGACAACCCACCTCTTCAATATCCCATTGGCCTGACAACCCGCTTCTTCAATCCATCTCCCAAGCTAACCAGATACACAAACATAATGTCTATGGATACAGGTTCAGGTACAATCATGAAGATACGAAGGATAGCTCAATGGGTGTGTGAATGCTCATGGATGATGGACTAGATGACTCAAGGATGGCAGAAGTGATGGAAAGAATGATGGGAAATGAACTAAGTCCCAACAATATGTATGCATGTCCCCAACTTGACACTTGTCATGTTGGGAGCTACTTTGGCCCACTTGTCCCCAACTTTGGAACTTAGGATAAAATAATTACCCATACTTTATACTTTAAGAAATATTAATATAATATTCCTTTTTGGCTTCAGATCCCTAGCTTAGCCCTTTTTCTTAACTTTTAGCCCCTCCCTTTCCCTAACTAGTGGAGTTTAGTCCCCCATACTCTTTTATCGTGGTCAGTCTATGCACAACAATGTATTTTATATTAATGATGAGACATATACAAAAATAGGCACACTGACCTTTAGCATCTGGGCTCTCCAACCTAATCATAACAAAACGGGCTCACCAGCCTATAAAACATAACATATACACAAAGGATCGTTGCCCTTAATATCATTTGCACTTAAGATGTTGCATGCGGTATCCTGGAATGTGCACACTTCATCATTTCACTGTGCAGTTCATGCGCGCACTATGCCATGAAAGGTGCATACAAAAATGATATCAAACAACTCACCAACTTAAGTAAATTTTCATTTTACATTTAAAATTGGGTTTGACCTAGAGATATTACACTACAACTCTCCACAAAAATTCTACCAACAAACTTCCACTAAACTCTGTCAATGGCTGTCCACAAAATCTGCCCAAAAGATGTATAAAACAGTCCCTCAATATGTTGTCCAAAACTCAGCAAAAATTAGCCACCAAGCTCTAATATCATGAATATTTTCCAGGTCCTATCAAGTTGCCAACTAGGTCTTCTTTTGACCTCAACTTGGCTCTAAGTTTCAATTGTATAACAATGGTTTGTTGTTGTTTTAGGACATCAAATTGTTCAGTAACTTCTTCGTTGATTTGTTACAGTTACATAGGCCATTTAGGTGCTCTAGCATGTAGTTTTTGTTACCAAAGGTTAGCACATGCATACCAAAATATATGTAACATACCTAGATATCTTTACTGCTGAAAAATATTGTAGTTATAAACTCTAATACACATGAAAATGAACACAGGTATTTTTGGTCAACATGACCCTAGATAACCCCCCCCCCGGGGAAAACCAGTTTTGGAATATAAGTGTATATACAGGGAGAATGGAAGGTGGAATACAAAAAGTACAATATATAGAATAACCTGATACAATAACAGCTTGATCCAAGTCGCAACACAAGTCCAACTGAAGCAAGAGCACTCTAGGATGGTGCATCCTCCATAAATGTTGACAAGACCACTGAACTGGAGCTAACTTCCAATTGGAAGCTCTGATGAAGAAACCCCTCCACAATGCTCTAATACTAATGAGTAGACTCCCTTTGAAACATACATCACTGCAATCTGAGCTCTGAAAGTCCTCCCCGCTGATGATGTGCCCTCCTCACCAAGTGAACCCTCCTCCAGGCAAGAACCTCCCCACTAAATAAATGAGGCCCTAAGCTTGATGGTTGCCTCCATGGATAGAAGCGCCCAAGATTTCCTCAACTAATGACTGAAACCTCATCCTCATGATCTCTCTCAAACTCTCCAAGTGAACAAATGAGTGAATAATTGAGCTCTCATTTACCCAATGCGCCCTCCTTAAGGATGCATGAAGAAACCTAAAAAGGGGGTGGATGAGATCATCTTATCTCATCCCAAGTCAATGGTTGAGATCATCTCAAGTAAATCTCAACTCAAAACCCACTTTACTTAAGTTTCCATAGTTTCACTTTATGTCTCCTAATTCACGCACAAAGTGAGTTAATTGTCATTTTAGGCTAAAATGACCAAATTTCACTTTTGACTCAAATCTCCTAAGTCAAAGTGAAATTAGAGATAAATTACATGGTACAAGGTACAAAGTACTTCCCACATGTGTTTAGAAGCTCACAAGCACAAGGGGACCACTTTCCAAGGTACCCAAATCTCAACACCATGGGGCTGCAATCCCACAGGTTGGATGCCAAGGGTCCACATGGCAGATCACAAAGACGAAGTATTGGAGACCTAGAAGATGATATGGAAGACTCAACCCAGCCCTCACATGCCAAATGATTTTCCCAGGAGGGGAAAAACATCTTATTTTTTGAGCTTGACGTCATATTTTGGGGCTAGCATTTGGTGGTGGTGTTACCACTCATTCACACATGGACGTTTTGAGGAGGATGAGGCCTTGGCCATGAGGAGATTGCATAAATACTTGACGTGTGGCCTTTGGAGGCCTACCATAGCTTCTCCAACACCAATGACTTGTCCCAAGTGGAAAAACGTCCCCTAAAGGGTGACATCCATGTAAATTAGGATTTTATTTGTGCAAAAGAGAAATTTTAAATGAATTGTTTAATATTACTTTGTTAAAGGGGGCAAGATTAGGGTTGTTGACCCCTAGTCTTATACCCCTTAACATGTGGACAAGTCACCTTGGTGACATTTTGTATAAATAAGAGATCATAAGATCTCATTTGGACATAACTCTCCCTCTTGTGAGAAGAATTGATCTGAAATTTTCTCTACACTTGGCATATTTGTCTCTTGTGCACTTGTTTATGGCTATCTTTGGTGAATGGTTTATGTGTAAGTTTTAAACCTGCGAAGTAAAGCAATGCATATAGATTCTTAAGCAATACAAAAATTAATCAATGGCTCATAAACAAAGTACACAGAGATTTTTACCGGAAACCCTCAACCGGGAAAACCTTTCTTATTTTCATTATATCGAATTTCACCATTCGCCATACAATATATACAATGTTTTTAGGTATTCC
>JZKD02S0096574.1:12646-23871 GCA_000966675.3 Picea glauca | reverse complement strand
AATTTTCTTAGATTAGAGTTAGATGCCTACTCCTGCATATATTTTGTTGGCATCATCACAAGCTTACGAGCATCCCTGGTTGATATTAAATCGTTGAGAATTTATATGACATAAATTTCACTCGACAATGAGGGTGAAAGGTTACAACCTTTGGTGATTAATTATTATTAGTCATTGTTATTGTTATTGTTATTATATTTCCAAGGAAACTTTTGCAGTGAAACCCTCAGGCACTTCCCCTCATTTCACATATGGTACCCAATGTAAACCAATTGACACTAATTATGACCCCTAACCCGGTAGGGACATCAAGTGACACACACAACAAAGGTATCCAACATGGGGGATCGACCTCAAGACCTCCTACATGAAACTCAAAGCACTCAACCATTCAAGCTAGCCCACTAGGCTATTATTATTGTTGTTAATATTGTGTAATTGTACTAGTATATTTATGTATGTAAAATGTCCTCTCCCTTAAAGGATGATTTGTCCTCAAAGCATAGTTAGGAGAAGTTACATCTTCATCCTTTCTTGTACTTTTTTCCTACTTTGAATGTTGTGCTAACTAAGGAAACAAGATGGTAAGCTCTTCGTAGTTCTTACCAAAATTTCTGCATATAAAAGGGGCCAATCCACCCTAAGTTGATTATCTTTGGCACCATATGGTAAGAAATGTATACTGAATTTTGTTTTGGGTGATGTTGCTTTGATTGTACCCTATGTCAATTTATGTGGTTAGGATGGATGTGGGGTCTAAGATTTGAACTTTGTTACCATATACGAGAATCGAGAATTGATGCTTTACTATTCACTAGTGTATCAACACCCTTCAATTGAGATACAATTTCATTAGTGGATATGGATGGATCTTCTATTGTAACTGGATTTGTAAGTGTTGGTTTGTCAATCAATGGCTTGACTTTATCAATGATAGACAAATCTTCAATAGCAACACTCAATTTTTGTCTTTGATTGCATCTATGAGGGTTCCCTTTTCTAATGTTTGAACCTTGACTTCTATAAGTGTTGTTGATTCAACCATATCAATTAATTTTTTTTTATTGAACTTTGGAATATGTATGTCCATTTTGTTAAATTTTTAACTTCATTAAGCAAAATTTGACTGTGAATGTTTAAAAGTTTGATTTCCTTGTCCTTATCTGACAAGATCTTTTCTTTATCTAATAAAACCTTATTGAAAATTCTCGAGATATTGCATCTTTTGTTGTCTTTATCTACTCGTTTTGCTGATACTTTGTTATTTCACATTTTAACTCATTAACTTCTCAAGGAAAACATTTTTCAATAGTAAACTAGCCTTTTCTATGGATTTGTTAATTGATTTCACTCTAAATTTTTCAAATTCTTCCCTTAATTGTGTATATATGCCATGGATGACTCCACACTTATGCGATGTTCTTATGATCTTTTAAATGATATTCTTCCTTAACTTGCCTTCTTTTGATAATAATATCGTTTAAATGCATTTTTTCACTTTTTAGAGATATATATAAACTTTAATATTCCTTTAATATGTTTTTTGGAGGGATGTAAATTTCACTTAAAGCTACCTGTTACCCCCCATGCCTAGGGATAGTTGGAGAAGATCATGTCTCGAGGCTTGCAATGGAGAACATGATCTACGCCGTGATGATGATCAACGTGTCCATAGATGACAACCCAACAACCCCCCTCATTTGCCTCCCAACACAGATCAACCAAGGCTCATCACATTCAAGCAACCCAAAGTATGGAAGATGGTACGCTATTGTCACCATGAGGTATGCCAGTCCTTCTTTCATACAAAGTGTTGTGCTTAATTTGTTGAGAATGTGGATGAGGATCTTTGGTTGAAGTTGGATAATGGATCATTGGTTTCGGAAATTGTGTCAATTTCCTTGTTTCACCTTGGTGGTCAGCTTCTATGCCCTAGTCCCATGTTGTCACCATCCAGTGAAAAGGGGTATTACTAGGGGGGGCTCCCAAGGGTAATGTTCCATTCCTACCATTGACCACCTATTCAACTAAGGGGTCAACTCCATGTACCATGAAGATATGCACCATCAGGTATAACCAAGTCAGAGACTCCATGGTTCTACAAGGCAGTTTTGGCCTTAAACACTTCTTTTTGTAATGGAATTTCTGTTACCTTGCATGGGATTATGATGTAATGGGTTTGCATGGATCATAGTTAGGTCAGTTTCCTTAGGACTTCATCATTAGAGGAGTCCCTTTCATTGAGTTTTTTTTTTCCTCATGTTATTAATTTGGCCTAACCAACCTTATTAATTTCCCTTGAGTTTTTCACTCCCACAAATAATTCCTCCAAAGTGGTGAAAGGCATTCTAATGGTCTAGCCCTCTGGTAGCTAGTGTCTAGAAATGTTGTAAATGACCATGTAAGACATCTCCTAAATTTTTGAGGAATTTTGTTGAGTCTACATAGGTTTTTTTTTAATTTATTAAAATTGCCTAAGTTGGGTAATTTTAATTAAATTTTCATGAAAAATGTAAAAACTAGGTCCTTAGGATTTTGATAGGGGTATTTGTGCTCAAAAGAAATGGAATGAGACCCCCTACACCCTTGGACCAAGTTTCAGCTCAATTGGACAAGTTTTACTATGTGTTTGTCCATGAGGAGTCTTAGTCAGTCCAAAACATCAATTTAATTGCTAGTCTTGACATAGTCAAAATGACAATTTTTGTAATTTTGAGTTAAATGGTCAGAGAGAAAGTGGGAGAACTTACCCAAACCCATACCTAAGCTATCCTAACCCATTTCCTAACCTTTTACACCCCCTTCACTTAACCTTCACATCATTTCACTCACTCCCCTAGGGAAGTTGCACCCCCCTTGAGGAAGATGTTGTCCCAACTCATGAAATAAAATGAAAACACCCCCCTAACACCTAGAGCACACTCCAAATACCTAAGTTAGACTATTGGGTGGATCAAATTTGTTTTCCCATCCCCCCTCACTCACCCCTCACCTCTCCAAAACCCTAAAAGTGTGCCCCCCTTAAGATGCTCAATTTTGCTTGGGTGTTGACACTTGGAAAACATCCAAGAGGGGTAGCCTTGCCTTCCCAAGTATAAGTAAAGGCCCTATCACCCTCATTTGTCATCTATTCTCAATGTATTGTTACTATACCGAAATCTCTCCCATTCTTCTCTCTCTCCCATCTTGCTCTCTTTCATTTCTCAAGCTTGGAGCAAGTATTTGCTCAAGCTTGCTTCTAATAGAAGAATCTTTGGAGGAAATCTTTGGCATTGGGAGTCTTCTTGGTGCTTGGTTGTGGATTACTTTGGAGGTAACTTTTATTGTGGTGCTTGTTTGAGTTATGCTTATAGATTTAGTGTAGGGTATCCAAGCAAAGTATTTTGCTTGGATAGATCTATTGTAGTATTGCCATAGATCTTATATGTAGTAGCTTCTTAGTCTTAACAAAGTATTTTGTTAATGTTATTGGATCTACTCACCCCCTTTGCTTGTCTTGTTGCTTAGTCTCACATACTTGCAGGTTACTAAGGGTTGAGAAAGAATAACTTTAGATTTGGAAGTTATTTATTCACCCACTCTTATTCCTCTGATATTTTCCGTTCTGTTATTCTGATATTCTTTCTAAGTATTTGGGTGGATTGGTATTCTGAAGTAGACCAAAATCGAGTATACAAACTGCTTTTTTTATTTAAAATTTCTGGTTCCTATTAAATTTTTTTTTTGCAGTTTTTCCAGCAAATTGTACTTGCTGGTTTTTGCAGGTTTTTGACAGAAAATGTGGAGGAACAACCCATTTGGGCCCTAAAACGTCAACAAAAACCTCCCAAGTTGGGGTGCATATTTTCCCAACACTTCCTTCTCTTCTTCTCATTGTAAGAAAGCCCTCAAAGAGTGACCAAGGGCTTGCACTTCTCTTAAAAATAATTTTCTGCATTTTTATTTCTTTGCCTACACCTAGAAAGTGCTTGGCTTTGCCAACCCCCCAATTTTGAAGTGAAGGAGAAGGGCCAAAAAGTACCCTAGTAGGGCACACAAGGGTAGATCCTTCAAATTTGTAGAGATCCAATCCCTTTGAATTTGTAGTCGAACCATACTCAATGAATGGATGTAGTTGGAACATACTTTGGAAGCAACCACTCCAAACCCTAACCCATAGCCTCCCTCACAAACCTTTGCTAACTGCAAATTATTTCCACGAGAGTCGACTAAATTGCAGCATCTAGCACATGCCTCAACTACTCCAACCCTAGCCTATGGCCTCCATTGTTTTTCCCATTCCCTCCAAGCCCTAAGCCACGACCTCCACCATCCAATCCTCAACCTTGATGAGTCAATTACAAGTATTAGAGTTGAAACCTAATCAAATTGTAACTTATCACCCTCATCATATCTCCACTTTCATTGACCTAATAGGACATCGTTAACATTATATTTATAATTTTGCTCTCCTTCATGAAAATGTCACAATGACATTGTGTGATATGTGCATGTTAATTGTTTGAATAGTATTTGAAAGTTTATTGTAATTTATTTGGTAACAAAACTCAATTTTGAGTGTTTCAAACATTTAAAAGCAAAATAATCTTATCACATTCGATTTGCTTATAATATATATTATTTTTTAGTATCACATTCAATTGCTTATAATAAATACCATTTTTGAGATTTTGTTGATTTGTAAACTTACATACGACCAATCCCCTAATTGAAGATGAGATTTTGTTGTTTTGAAAAACTTATTTAAAACCAACCCCCTAATTGAAGATGAATTTTATGACATGTAATTTATTTGTTTCCATAATTGATCAAGCATGATTGGCTCTTAGCCTTGTGGGCACTAAGGATCACCTATTTTAGGTGCTAAGCTTTTTTATTCATACCAATTTAGTTCTTTGTTATTGTGGACAATAGCTTAAAAGATGCTTGCCATAGGGTCCTTCTTCACAAATATTGTAAAGCTTCTGTAATATTTAGGGTGTCAAGTTTAAGGGTTGTAGTTCGAGTGGTAAAATAAGCTAATTAAATCCCTTTCCATTTGGGTTCAATTCTCACCATGAATATGTTGGCTTGTTATAGCTTAGCTCGAAGGGTAGATGCTCCCATCAAGAGACATTTCAATCCTAAGTCGAGTCGTGAGTTTCATGTTAGTTGTTGGCTTGCACACTACTAGCATTAGCCTAGGGTTTATAGTGACAATCAATTGGATTTGAACATGGACCTTGCTTGGATAATCCCAACCAGTTATCGATTCCATAGATCTAAAAACGAGGAACATTTAAAGTACCAATTTTTTAGCTTATACAAACTCATTTTGGTAACTATGTGCTCAAGATTATGTGTGCATATTACTTATTTTGTTGTGTGCACGCCCAATAGTCTATTTATGCACACTCCAACACATTTTGAACATTTCAACACATTGCACACACCTTTGATTACTATGCATGTCTTCACTCGTTACATACTCCATTGTACATCGTGCCCACCTTTGTTCACCATATACACCTACACCATAAGGGAAACCACCATTTGCCACGTTGTAGTCTAAATGTTATATGAATTGGTATTTTTATGACAACTTTAAATAAGGGGAAGACAGATCGACATTTTTTCCTTGAAATCCGATAATAATAATTTTGGATTGATGGAATTGCATATATCATATGTTAACATTGCATAATCTAGTTGCACTAGGGGTATTCATGGGTGCTAAATCTATTTCTGCATTATAAACAACAATTTATCATCAAATCCAAAATTCCAATTTTGACAAAAATTCTTTGACTGGATTTCGATGATGGAAAACTAGAAAATTTAAAAAATGTAGAGTGTTTAACCTTCTTCCATTCACCATGTAGAGTTTGCAGCCATCCCAAGGCAGTGATGGTTGTCCCCGTCCGATGTCTATCATCATCAAATCTTATTGCTTAGCCCTAATTGCCTTGGGATATGTGCAAACATTGCATGACAGATAGTATTTTCCTAACATAAATGTTTTGCGCCAATAGTAGTAGATGGCACACACGAAAGATGGACAACCATTTTCAATAACGAAACTCAATCACCTTCAACAATCAAAAGACCACTTTTGACTTAAATGCAATTCTTATATACAATATAATATACAAGAAGCAACTGTCTTTTCCTTTTCACATTCTCACTCTCACGTAGCAATGTATAAATCTTTTACATAATAATACACACATTGTTTCAATCTAATTTGCTTTATACACATTTTGATAATTTGCTTCCGCTCATAACTTAATCAAATCCTTTATTTTTATTTTTCCAAAGCAGGAAAAACCTTACAATACTCACGGCTACGAGCGTAGCCTCCACTGATACAATCTCAAAGCCCTGATGTGTAGCAACATCATCATCATGTGTAGATAACATAGCCACCTAAAATAACTTACTAGTAATTTGTAAGGGGGAGACTTCCACTTCAACTTGATACCTATGGATCTTGGGTTATTAAACCATTTCCATACGTTCAAGGAAGATGAGCTCTTAGCCAATCAAAAACAATTTTAATTAACACTCAAAACCTAAAAAATAATTTCAACTCAATATAGTATCAATATAGTATCCACAAGATACCTACTATCCTCCTCCAATTTACTTCCTCACTCAAAAATATTCTCATGGCATAAAGGAAAGGCAAGGAACTCTACTAAAGATATATCCCACATAGGTGCGGTGTTTTTTGAGAGTATAAGGGGCTGTTACATATAATTAGTGCGAGAAAAGAATCAGGTACAGGTTCAAAAGGGTAGATGATGAGAGGTAAGCCCTCGCATAAATGCGAGAAGGGTGTCCGCCCCTCTATTACCTTGTTACGCTTAATGGGCGCCCCCCATTTTACCTTCTGATATCCCTCAAGATGTTGTTTTGATTCCAATGCTACTCTTTCTTTGTTTTGATTCGTCTCTAGATTGCAATGCTGCTTTGTATGTCAACTCCTGATCATGGTTTGAATCCAATGCTTCTCTGTCTCCAGATTGCAGTGGTGGTCTGTATGTCCATTTTCGCTTTGTTGTAGTGTTACGGTAGCATTTGCAGCTGAGGGTTTTCTATTTCAGTTTTATCTCAGCAATGAAAATCGCTAATGGATGTAGATGTTTTCCTTTGCGTTGCTGTTTTCATTCAGTCGATTAGCTTTCGGGTCTCTGTTTTTCGTACGTTTTATCTCAGAATAGGCTTTCATCGTTTTTTTAAAGTCAAGTGGAAGCTTCTGCGGAACAGTAGCTATTTATTTTTGCTAGCGTTAATGAAGCCTAGAGAATATGGGCTGCTCTGGTTACAGCTTGTGAGAGGAAGGGTAAAGCCCAAAATCATTGATCTCGGGGGCACTGACTACTGCCAGCTGAGCAGCAGCCAGAATGAATGTCTAACCCTAACCCTCTCAGTTAGCAAGCAGAGCATCGCATATTGGATGACTTTGCACTTCTTTCGTTTCCTTAGCTCAGAGTTTCTGATGGAGGATCAGAAGAGTTGTGGAGATGGAGTTTCAGGTAAGCCTTCTCTTCCTCTCAGAGGAGGCTGAGGTGCGTGTCCACCCCAATATTTCCTTGCTATAATTAATGGGCCCTTGCTTTTTTATACTCTATGATTATTCCCTTTCTATTTTTATATAGGGGAACTGGTCACTAGGCAAGGTCTAGGTTTAAATTTGGTTGGATGTCTTGGTTTGATGTCACCATAATTCCTAGGTTAGGGTCAACAACTCACAAGTCCGTCCTAGGTTTAAGTATGGTTGGATGTCATCTCCTAGGTTTAAGTATGGTTGGATGTCTTGGTTGGATGTCATCATAATTCCTAGGTATCTCACAAGTCCCAGGTTTAAATTTGGTTGGATGTTTTGGTTGGATATCACCATAATTCCTAGGTTAGGGTCAACAACTCACAAGCCAGTGTTTAACTGAGTGATTTGGCAAGAACCAAAATGTGACTTAGCAAGAACCAAAATGTCCTGATTCCCACTCTACAAAGGTGGAACTTTTATCCCAACTTCTATCCCAGTAGTGCCTACCTTATAGCCTTAACACAATGGACCAACATGTCCACTGAAAGGATTTGGTTTAAATCTGCTTGGTTGTGACCCTAATCCCTAAGTTAGTGTCAACAATGTACTAGTTAGTGCCTAGCAGTGATTTAGCAAGAGCCAAAACGTCCTAAAGCCCACTGCATAGAGGTGGAACTTCCATCTCATTGTGCCTACTTTGTAGCCTTATCACAATGGGTCAACATGTCCACTCAAAGGATTTGGCTTAAATCTGGTTGGTTGTCACCCTGATCCAAAACGTCCTAAAACCCACTGCATAGAGGTTGAACTTCCATCTCATTGTGCCTACTTTATAGCCTTATCACAACTGATCAACATGTCCACTCAAAGGATTTGGCTTAAATCTGGTTGGTTGTCAGCTGAATCCCTAGGTTAGGGTTACTCACAAGCCAGTGCATAGCAGTGACTTAGCAAGAGCCATGGCAGTGACTTAGCAAGAACCAAAATGCCCTGAAGCCTACTGCATAGAGGTGGAACATCTTTTCCAGGGACCTACCTTGTAACCTTATCATTACGGGCCAACATGTCCTTTCAAAGGATTTGGTTGTCAACATAATATCTAGTAGTGTCAACAACTCACAAGTCAGTGCCTAACTACTTAGCAAGAGCCAAAACGTCCTAAAATCCACTCCACAGAGGTGGAATTTCTATCCCAGTGTGCATACCTTGTAGTCTTATCACAATTTGAGACAACGTGTCCACTCAGGTTTTGAGCCCAGGTGGGAAGGAGAACAACTATGCTAGCCAACCACCTGAATTAAGAATTTGGGATACCCGATGATCATATTTCCAACCACATGAGTTAAGAACCCGGAATTCCCATGATCATGTTTTTGTTATTTGGACTGACCTAAGAATCTGACATTTCCAACCACCTGGGATACCCATAATAATATTTTCTTTATTTGGAATGCAACGCTTTGTAAGGCATTTTTGGTTACATTTTTTTTGAAAAAAATTTATAGCGCAAATAATGGAGATGTGTTTCTTTGCATTACTTCATTCTGTATGATAGCTGGATTTTGTGCGCATTTCGCTCGTTTCATTTCAGAATGGGGTTGGATTCTGCTTTTGGAGTTGTAGGGAAGCTGCTGCAATGCAGCGTGTGATTATTGGCTCAGCTATCCATTCGGTTTCGTTTTATAAGTCTCAATAGACATGCAGTCCAAAAACTAACTAGGTTTTGGACTCTTGGTTGGGGTTTTACTGTTACATGTGTCTTTCTGAAGGGTTGACCCTAAACTTTGTTAAGAAACTGAACTTCAAAATCAAAGCATGTTCTTGGAGACACATATTCTTTCTTCATGGCAAGTGATTTACCAATTCTTAAATGTAAATGACTTCATGCCTCAAACAGGGACGATCTTATACACTAGTTGGACTAAGCAAACAAGCACAACAATGGCAGCTCTTGGGTACAAGATAAAATGGCATCATACAATTTTATTCTGTATCTAATCTGGCAATTGATTGTTCTCTTAAATACTAAGAACATCCTTAGGATTCTCCTTGTAAGTTCTAGGAAATTGGGTAATGTTAACCTAAACAGTTTGGAATTCTAGCTGGGTAATGTTAACCTAAACAGTTTGGAATTCTAGCTTTTTCCTTTTTTAAATCGAAGATATAATCTTTTGGATTTCTTGCAAATTGAGAATATAAACTTTGGCAATTTTTTTTGGGCTATTAACAGAATACAAAAACTAAAAAATTGAGTAATATTAATAGAATACAAAAACTAAAAAATTGAGTAATATTAACAGAAGTTATTGAAACTCCTACGTAACTCTCCTCAGTCTTTTTTCTTTTTCTCAATTTAAGACATTTGACATCGAAGCATACCGAGTCAATATATTACAAAAGCTAAAAAATTGAGTAATATTAACAGAATTACAAAAACTAAAAAAATGAGTAATATTAACAGAAGTTATTGAAACTCCTACGTAACTCTCCTCAGTCTTTTTTCTTTTTCTCAATTTAAGACATTTGATATCGAAGCATACCGAGTCAATATATTAAATCTGAGAAGTTTGATCTTGGTATCTCATATTATTCATTTTTTCAATCAAACAAAGAATGGCTATATTCATTTTGATATCTCTCCTTATGTTTTTCTCAATTTAAGATATTTGATGTTAAGGATACCAAGTCAATATATTAAATCTTGGAAGTTTGATCTTGGTATTTCATCTTTTCAATCAAACAAAGAATGCTTATATTTGTTGATGACACCCTTATTTAGGAATCAATATTTATTGTTTGACACCTTTATTATAGTTATTATTGGGTTTATTTTTTTTAAGTTAGTGTTTATATTACCTTCATAAAATAGAGTTGAAAATACCTATCATATGACCAACTTGTCTACATAATCCAAAACATGACTATTGACTTTTGAGATTGATAACCAATGCAAATTCAAAACAAGACTACTAATTATTGAAACTGAAATTGTGTTATAGACATTAACCATGATAGAAAACTATAATTAAACACTGCCTTTGGGAGGAATATGCTTTGTTGAAGAGCATGGACATTGACGAAGACAAACCGGACAAGGTTGACAAGAAGTCTAGCCAAAAAGTGAGTCAATGAGGTTAGCGAGCCTATGATCCATTAGCTCTTGGTGGAGTGGAGCGTAGCTTCAAAGTAGGTGAGTTGGTTTTTTAAGACTTCAACCCTATTGATAGTCTTCATTGAAGAAGAGGTGCAAAAAAACTTCAGCCACGTTTCTAAGGACCATATAGGGTGATTGGGAGAGTCAAAGAAGTGGCTTATGAGCTAGAGTTATTGAAGGGCAGCAAGATTCACAATGTGTTCCATGTTTCTTGCCTCAAGAAGGTCTTGGGCCAGCAGGTTGTGTTGTCCATAGACTTGCCACCATTGGATCTAGAGGGTCATTTGATTTTGGTTACTAAGCAAGTCTTGGCATTTAGAGAGAAGCGTTGAGGAACAAGACAATAAATGAGTACTTGATGTTAAATTTATATGCAGCAGCGAGAGCCATTCTCTTGGAGGATGGCCAAGATCCTAGATGTGTTCTAGGGCCCCTGGATGTGTTCTAGGGAATCCTTGCTTCGTGCTTGGATTGATCCTTGGATGTGTTCCTTGGTGGTTGATGCAAGACCCTAGATGTGTTCTAGGGCCCCTGGATGTGTTC
>JZKD02S0096541.1:0-24816 GCA_000966675.3 Picea glauca | reverse complement strand
ATTGATTATTTCTCATATATTGTGCATGGTGTATTGTGGTGTATTGGTGTAACTCTTATTCTATTGTTCATTTCTCATTGGATATAATTGAATGGTTTAAGTATAAGTTGAAAAAAGTTTTAAATTATACTTGATACTGATTCACCCCCCTCTCAGTATCAACAATTGGTATTAGAGCAGGTTACCTTCAGTACAGTTTAACCAATGGAAGGAAGATCCTATGCAAAAATGGAAGACAACATTCCAAATGGGATTCCAACATTTGATGGAAGCAATTTTGAATACTGGAGTAATAGAATGGAAAATTACTAGAAATCTCTTGGGGTAGATGTTTGGTTCTCAGTTGCTTCAGGATACTATGCTTTGAAGAAACCAAAGACTGTAGCTCAGAAGGAAGCAAAAAGGAAGAACAAATTGGCAATAGATACCATCCTGGATGGATTGACAGATTCAGTGAAATACAAGGTGGGATCATGTGAATCAACAAAAGAGCTTTGGGAAAAACTACAAGACCTTTATGCAAGGGAAGAAGCAGAAGAAGAAGAAGAACTTGAAGCAAATTACAACATCTCAGATTTCAAAGATAAAAATAGAGGTCAGTTCTTTTTCTTTAATTGTGAAGGAGTAGGACATGTTGAATTTGAATGTCCTCATCCAATGATTGAAAGAGATGACACTAAATAAGAAAATTACAATGAAGAATAAGAAAATCATGAAGCATAAATGATTCAACAAGAAGATGAGAATCTTAAAAAAATTGAAGCATGTTGAGATTTAAAATAGCAATCTCAAAGACACATGTATAAAACTAAGAAGTGAATTGGGTAGTTATGAAAAGACAATTATAATCTTGAAGAAACAATTATAAGACTTTGAGAAACTAAGAGAAGAAACCATTTCCTTGAAAACTCCACTCGAAGAAGCAAGAATAATAGGAGAAGTAAAGAAGGTCCAAATGATGAAGAAAGCAGAATATTGTGAGAAACTTGAACAAGAAGTTGTCTCATTGAGGAAGAGCTTAAGAAACTCTCAAGTTCCAAAAGACTTAACACATATTGGATGCATGGGTGAAAATTCATACAAAGAAGATGAAAATACCAACAAGAAGGTTGAAGAAAGAGCTACATAGACAGTTGATGAGAAGTGGACCAAGATACCAAAAAGAAGGAATGATTACAAAAGAGATTAATATCCAAGAAGACCTCCTACCTTCAAGAATCAAAGAAGGTTCAATCAGTATGAAGGAAAATACATAAGAATAGATCATGAATCCATATGGACTACATCACAAATAAGGCCACTTACTCCAAGGTATCAAAATTTCTTTCTTGGTCATTGTTATACTTGCAAAAAATTAGGACATAAGGTAATTAATTGCAGAATCAATGAAAGGAACAAATACGCAAGAAACATGAATGGTGTAAACAGAATATATGGAAATAATCATGGATTTGTCAACATAAGTTATAATTCATTTTCCCCATTGATGGAAAAAAATATTGTATTTTACAAATGTAATTATCTTGGTCACAAAGCATGAGATTGTAGACATATGAATGAATATGTCCCTATGCCAACCATAGTATGGAGAAGGAAAGAGATTCCAAACAATGAAGATTTTCGAAAAGCATTAACCACTGAAGAATGTAAAGAAGAAGATGAATGGAACATATATAGTGGATCTTCTTCACACATGACCGGGGATCAAGACAAATTCATCAGCTTGAAGAGAAAGGGTGGCAATGTTGCATTTGGAGATGACTCATCCGCCAAAATACTTGGAGAAGGTGTAGTATAGCCTGGAAGAAAAAATGTAAAATCAAAGAATGTCCTATTGGTTGAAGACTTGAAGCATAATCTACTCAGTGTTTGTAAAATGTGTGATCAAGGATACACTCTTACGTTTGACTCCTAAAAATGTAAAATCAGAGAAAATAACTCAGGAAGATTGGTTGCAACTGCAACAAGAAGACCGAACAACATATACATTCTAGACATGAAGAAGAGAGAGAATACAAAATCCACACAAAAGGATTCCATGGAAGAAAAAGTCCCAAAGACCAAAAATAAGGATGAAGTGTTATTGAGTGCCACATGTTCAAGGGGAGCAGCCCCAAAGAAGAGAGTTACCTTTTGCCATTAAACTCAGGGGGATAAATCCCTACCCTTTTCCATTGATGTCAAAGGGGGACAGAAATTGGGATCATGATGATAGGGGGAGCATGAGTATTGCCATCAATGACAAAGGGGGAGATTGTTGGAAGATTGGTTGTTGTCATTGATGTCAACCCTAGTCATGGGTTTTGTACCGCAAAATTGATGAAGGTATTTGGACATGAAGGAAAATGCACATGCAAATACAACACCCATGGATGGATAGTATACATCATTTTTTTTTTCTGGTGGTATGTGGCACGTCACATGGATCCTCATGGTTGAGGAGAAATGATTTTTTGAAGATGACAAAGTGAATTGAAGAAGGAAGTACATGTAGGCCCTGAAGATAATTAAAGAAAATAATTACAAAATAAGAAACTGTCAGGTTAGTCCTAATGTTAAAAGGAAGTGACATAAATGCTATAAATACATATCATTATACATTCATTTGATACACAATTTGAATTTCAGAGGAAATCATAAGTAAAGAAGGATGGATTTCAAGGGAGGATGAAGTCTTTTGGTGATGTGTTCTAAGGTATGTTATTTTTAGGTCATCTTACCATTTTCGCTATAACTTTTTTTATAGAATGATTCATATGGTGAAAATGATATGGTATTGAGAAGACATATCAAGGTACTTGTGGTAAAAGTTTCATCTCTTGATTCACTATAATGATGGAGATACACTCTGTGGAAGATAGGGTTGTTGACCAGTCCTGAAGCTAGTCAATAAACAAGTGTTTCGGGTAAAACAATCATAACTTCTTCATAGAGAATCAAAATGAAGTGGGAAAAATTTCATTAGAAATAATACAGACTTTAGTTTCTTGTGTGTGATTTTCAAAATCTGATGTTAAATATTGAGCGTGGGGCATTTTGTACAAGTTCGGTCTCCTGAATAAACCAGAATTGAACAAGGTCTACCATTATCTCTATAACTTCTTTTTGGGGAGGATTCAAGGAGTGAAAATTGGAAAAGTCTCAGAGAATACATTGAGTAATATTATCTACAGTTTCATAGTATTTCAATAATTGAAGAAATTCTTAAATTGAAGAAGTCTCAGGAAGCATTATCAGGTTCTATGTGATGGTCGGTTGATGGTGATGATTTAATGTAAAGTTTTATTATCTCTCATATATTCTTGGGTGGAAGGAAGCGGCAAGGATGGAGAGTTCAAATCTCTCTTGATATTGGAGTATTGTATTGTCCTCTTGGGGGTTTATCCCTCCCTTTACATTTGGAAGCTATAGCTACCTTTGGAATTCATTACTTCCCTTGAACAATAACTATTGAATATATCTCATATATTGTGCATGGTGTATTGTGGTGTATTGGTGTAACTCTTATACTATTGTTCATTGCTCATTGGATATAATTGAATGGTTTAAGTATAAGTTGAAAATGGTTTTAAATTGTACTTGATACTGATTCACCCCCCTATCAGTGCCAACAGGATGAATTAGAAGTTCAATGACATTTCAAGAGAGTTCCAACAAAGATTATACATATGGAAACAATGAATGATGACAATGAGACATTCATTATGAAAGTTGATGCAAACATGGATGATCTCAAATATTATGTGGGGACATCATACATCCTTGAGTCTTGAAAACCTCCCATACTGTCAAGGCATGTGTCTAGTCTAACCATGTCGAATTTCAATTTATACATGCACAGTTTGAAGACATTTCAATGTTGGCCCCATTCACTGCTCACTATGCGAGATTGATGAAAAATGACATTGGTGATGGGTGTATTGGAAGTTCCATGACATTTCAAGAGAGTTACGACAAATATTCTACANGAATCAAAGAAGGTTCAATCAGTATGAAGGAAAATACATAAGAATAGATCATGAATCCATATGGACTACATCACAAATAAGGCCACTTACTCCAAGGTATCAAAATTTCTTTCTTGGTCATTGTTATACTTGCAAAAAATTAGGACATAAGGTAATTAATTGCAGAATCAATGAAAGGAACAAATACGCAAGAAACATGAATGGTGTAAACAGAATATATGGAAATAATCATGGATTTGTCAACATAAGTTATAATTCATTTTCCCCATTGATGGAAAAAAATATTGTATTTTACAAATGTAATTATCTTGGTCACAAAGCATGAGATTGTAGACATATGAATGAATATGTCCCTATGCCAACCATAGTATGGAGAAGGAAAGAGATTCCAAACAATGAAGATTTTCGAAAAGCATTAACCACTGAAGAATGTAAAGAAGAAGATGAATGGAACATATATAGTGGATCTTCTTCACACATGACCGGGGATCAAGACAAATTCATCAGCTTGAAGAGAAAGGGTGGCAATGTTGCATTTGGAGATGACTCATCCGCCAAAATACTTGGAGAAGGTGTAGTATAGCCTGGAAGAAAAAATGTAAAATCAAAGAATGTCCTATTGGTTGAAGACTTGAAGCATAATCTACTCAGTGTTTGTAAAATGTGTGATCAAGGATACACTCTTACGTTTGACTCCTAAAAATGTAAAATCAGAGAAAATAACTCAGGAAGATTGGTTGCAACTGCAACAAGAAGACCGAACAACATATACATTCTAGACATGAAGAAGAGAGAGAATACAAAATCCACACAAAAGGATTCCAAGGAAGAAAAAGTCCCAAAGACCAAAAATAAGGATGAAGTGTTATTGAGTGCCACATGTTCAGGGGGAGCAGCCCCAAAGAAGAGAGTTACCTTTTGCCATTAAACTCAGGGGGATAAATCCCTACCCTTTTCCATTGATGTCAAAGGGGGATAGAAATTGGGATCATGATGATAGGGGGAGCATGAGTATTGCCATCAATGACAAAGGGGGATATTGTTGGAAGATTGGTTGTTGTCATTGATGTCAACCCTAGTCATGGGTTTTGTACCGCAAGATTGATGAAGGTATTTGGACATGAAGGAAAATGCACATGCAAATACAACACCCATGGATGGATAGTATACATCATTTTTTTTTTTCTGGTGGTATGTGGCACGTCACATGGATTCTCATGGTTGAGGAGAAATGATTTTTTGAAGATGACAAAGTGAATTGAAGAAGGAAGTACATGTAGGCCCTGAAGATAATTAAAGAAAATAATTACAAAATAAGAAACTGTCAGGTTAGTCCTAATGTTAAAAGGAAGTGACATAAATGCTATAAATACATATCATTATACATTCATTTGATACACAATTTGAATTTCAGAGGAAATCATAAGTAAAGAAGGATGGATTTCAAGGGAGGATGAAGTCTTTTGGTGATGTGTTCTAAGGTATGTTATTTTTAGGTCATCTTACCATTTTCGCTATAACTTTTTTTATAGAATGATTCATATGGTGAAAATGATATGGTATTGAGAAGACATATCAAGGTACTTGTGGTAAAAGTTTCATCTCTTGATTCACTATAATGATGGAGATACACTCTGTGGAAGATAGGGTTGTTGACCAGTCCTGAAGCTAGTCAATAAACAAGTGTTTCGGGTAAAACAATCATAACTTCTTCATAGAGAATCAAAATGAAGTGGGAAAAATTTCATTAGAAATAATACAGACTTTAGTTTCTTGTGTGTGATTTTCAAAATCTGATGTTAAATATTGAGCGTGGGGCATTTTGTACAAGTTCGGTCTCCTGAATAAACCAGAATTGAACAAGGTCTACCATTATCTCTATAACTTCTTTTTGGGGAGGATTCAAGGAGTGAAAATTGGAAAAGTCTCAGAGAATACATTGAGTAATATTATCTACAGTTTCATAGTATTTCAATAATTGAAGAAATTCTTAAATTGAAGAAGTCTCAGGAAGCATTATCAGGTTCTATGTGATGGTCGGTTGATGGTGATGATTTAATGTAAAGTTTTATTATCTCTCATATATTCTTGGGTGGAAGGAAGCGGCAAGGATGGAGAGTTCAAATCTCTCTTGATATTGGAGTATTGTATTGTCCTCTTGGGGGTTTATCCCTCCCTTTACATTTGGAAGCTATAGCTACCTTTGGAATTCATTACTTCCCTTGAACAATAACTATTGAATATATCTCATATATTGTGCATGGTGTATTGTGGTGTATTGGTGTAACTCTTATACTATTGTTCATTGCTCATTGGATATAATTGAATGGTTTAAGTATAAGTTGAAAATGGTTTTAAATTGTACTTGATACTGATTCACCCCCCTATCAGTGCCAACAGGATGAATTAGAAGTTCAATGACATTTCAAGAGAGTTCCAACAAAGATTATACATATGGAAACAATGAATGATGACAATGAGACATTCATTATGAAAGTTGATGCAAACATGGATGATCTCAAATATTATGTGGGGACATCATACATCCTTGAGTCTTGAAAACCTCCCATACTGTCAAGGCATGTGTCTAGTCTAACCATGTCGAATTTCAATTTATACATGCACAGTTTGAAGACATTTCAATGTTGGCCCCATTCACTGCTCACTATGCGAGATTGATGAAAAATGACATTGGTGATGGGTGTATTGGAAGTTCCATGACATTTCAAGAGAGTTACGACAAATATTCTACAWATGGAAATAAMAAATGATGACAATGAGGCATCCATTATATTGAACATTGATGCAAACATGGACGATCTCAAATATTATGCGGGGACATCAAATATACTTAAGTCTTGAAACCCTCCCATACCATCARGGMAAATATCTATTCTAAMCATGTCAAATTTCAATTCATATGGGAACAAATTGAAAAAATTTCAATGTTGGCCCCATTCACTACTCATTGTGCAGGTTTGGTGGAATAAATTTGTGATGGGTGTATTGGAAGTTCCATGTCAAATTTCAAGACAGTTTTGACAATGATTCTATAGAAGGGAATGATGAATGATGACAATGAGATATGCACGATGAATGTTGATGTGAATGTGTATGATCTCAAATATTGTGTGGGGACATCATACATCCTTGAGTCTTGAAACCCTCCCATATCGTCAAGGCATGTGTCTAGTCTAACCATGTCAAATTGTGACACATACAGGTACATATTGAATAAATTTCAATGTTGGCCCCAATAACTGCTCATTATGAGGGGTCGGTGCATGACATTTTTGGTGGGTGAATTGGAAGTTCCATGACATTTCAAGAAAGTTCCAACAAAGATTCTACAGATGGAAATGACAAATGATGACAATGAGACGTTCATTATGAATGTTGATGAAAACATGGATGATCTCAAATATTATGTGGGGACATCATACATCCTTGAGTCTTGAAACCCTCCCATACCATCAATGCATGTGTCTAGTCTAACCATGCCAAATTTTGATGCATACAAGCACAAACTGAAGAAATTTCAACGTTGGCCCCATTCACTACTCATTGTGAGGGGTCGGTGGAAGACAATATTTGTGATGGGTGTATTGGAAGTTCCATGGAATTTCAAGAGATYAGTTCCACAAATATTGTACATATGGAAATGACGGATGATGAAATTGAGATGTGGACTATCTCAATGATTATGTGTAGGGTCGATGGATRTCATTAATCCTTTGACCATATATAATCCATAATCAATTAATCATTAAACTACCTAACCCCTAAGCCCCAAATCCATTAGCCATTGACCCTTAATCCCTTAAACTGTAACCCCTGATCCCTTAACCCTTAATCCATTAAATGATAACCCCTAATCCCTTAACCCTTAATCCCTAGACCTCAAATCCCTAAATAACATAATCCCCAAAGCCTCTATCCACTTAACCCCAAAAATATACAAAATTACTATTTAGGCACATTGGAGTTAAATTGGAAGCCAAAATAGAAGCTAAAAAGGAAGCTAATATGGAAGCTAAACTGGGAGATAAAATGGAAGCTAAAGTGGAAGCTAAATTGGGAGAAAAACTGGGAGCTAAACTGGGAGGTAAAGTGGAAGCTAAACTGGGAGCTAAACTGGGAGCTAAATTAGGCGTTAATTCGCTTAATTTAGTGCCCAGTTTTGTTTATCAGCACAAATAGATTCATAAATAGCACCCTCCTGATAAATAGTGTCGACTTTAGCAAAAAAATGGATAAAAATACATTAAAAAAACCAGTGGAAGCAAAAAAGGGAGCTAAAAAGGGAGCTAATCACATGGATTTGTTGTAGTGAGGGTAAGTGGAGTTTAGTCTGAAGTTCTTGGGTATTCTTGGGACACACTACAAGTTTTGATCTCTTATTACCATTGGCTGTAAAAAGAAGTTTTTTAATCTTTTGTAGGGATAGTTCAAGATCAGGGTACTTACTTGTGAATGAGAAGTCCTTACAAAATTGAGCTGCCAGTGTTTGCCAGTCGCTGGTTTGTCTTCTAGTTTCCTCATGTATAAACCAATATTTCAAGATTTGGCCTAGAGAGTGGGGAAATACCTGAGCCCTGAAGTGAGAGGGTATCTCTGCAGCCTGCCACTATGTCACACACTGTTCAATGTGTATTCTAGGGTCTGATTCTCCGCTGAACAACTGCACAACTTAGAGATCCATCTGCATCTCCGATTCCAACTAATCCTTATTCCATAACCTATACTTGATAGTTTTCTTTACCTCATCCCAAGTTCTAAGTATGAAATTATGAGTGGCCCACCATCTGGCGGGGGTATTTTGAAAAACTACATCTAGTACCAAGATTCTTTGATCTTCTCTCACATTCTCTTCCATGTTCTGCAAAAAATTATCTAGATCTGAGGTACCATTGTATACTGGGTGTTCTCTAACTTTGGTCACAACCCATCTGGTCATTCTAACAGTTGCACATCTTCTTGAGAATATTTTGTGCGAACCTTGTTTCCAACTATCAAAAGCCAATTATGAATCTTTGTCTGTTGACTGTATACTTCTTTAGCTTACTGATCCATCAATGGTAGGGTTTATATAATCATTTCTTTTCGCAGTTGTTACAATGTACAACTGGTCTAGGTCTTCTCCCTCCATATTATTTTCTGTTGGTTCTGTGTACCTGGGTCCTAAATATGGATCCAAAGGTTGAACTACCTTGATTCCCTCAACTTCAAAAGTCATGGTGTCTTTCTTTAAGTCGATTACTACATAATTGTCATAAGCCCAATCGATGCCAAGTAGTGTAGGGTAGGGGTCCTTGTCTCCCATGATCTCAATGACTTCAAAGTCAACTACTGTTTTTACTCCTACTACATCGATTTCCATGTTCTCCATTCTTCCTATGGGGAAGATACAATATTGGTTTTCTATTCTTAAATGAATTTTGGAATATGTCAGTCTCAGTTTTTCTAAAGCTTCCCAGGTCTTTTTAGGCAGAATGTTCACATATGACCCTAGGTCCAACATGACGTCCTTAATTTCGAGGTCATCTAACTGGGCTACCAGTCAAAATTCTTTTCCAGTTTGTACTTTTCTTCATTGCACTCTCTGAGTACTCTTCTCAGGAATATTATCCCTTATCCTTGCTTCTGAGGTTTCTTCATTCCCTAAGACTAGGTACAACACATTACACAACTTTTCTGTTAGTTGATCAATCCCTAGAATGTCAGAGAATAATTGAAACTAAAAGTCAACTGCATTCTAGGGTTTCTTAGGCTGTCTTGGTATGACTACAGGGTTTCTAGGTGTAGGGGGTGAAGCAGGGACTTGTGCCATATTAGGGTAAACAATTGTCTGGGGGGGGGGGATTCTCTCGCATTTCATGACTAGGAATATTCTGGAATACTTATATGGAATCTTTAAAGAACAACTTTTGATTTAGGGGGTCATACCTGTCTCCCTTAGGTGTTGCTTTCTGGATCTGAGGTAGAGTATCAACATCAACTCCTATCTTTTCTCTTCCTCGAGTAACGATATTAAGGTTGGGAAATTGTCCCTTAGAAATCCTCTTGATATTTTAACTAATAAGGTTAGTTACTCTTTGTTGTGCTCTGTCTTCTCACTTTTCAATTAACTCTGGGTAGTCTTTAGTTGTGTGTCCATTGGTTTTGCAGTGAGAGAACCATGGTCGCCTTGGGTGAGGATAATATCTGGACAAGTGACCTTGTTCATCACAGTTATAACATCTGCTTGCTCCTCTTCCCCCAGTTCTTCCTCTTTTGAAATCTCCTCCAGATCCACCTCCTTGACCTCTTCTTGGTCCCTGAGGGTTTTCATTCACCCTGAATGTTGTTCAGTCTACCCTGTCTGTAAGTGCATCCAATGCTCTACATTGATTGGTAGTATGCATGGTAGATGCGCAGAACTCAAAATGCATTGTGTTTGGTACTGTCAAATATTTTTGCATGATGGGGAACTGTCTCAGCCCGTGCCCATGGATTTGATAGATCTCACAATATTCTACTATTGGTGCTACTTGGCCTCCTGGGAAAGCATGGTATGGGGTGGGGTTATGGAATGGTGAATTCGTNTCATTAATCCTTTGACCATATATAATCCATAATCAATTAATCATTAAACTACCTAACCCCTAAGCCCCAAATCCATTAGCCATTGACCCTTAATCCCTTAAACTGTAACCCCTGATCCCTTAACCCTTAATCCATTAAATGATAACCCCTAATCCCTTAACCCTTAATCCCTAGACCTCAAATCCCTAAATAACATAATCCCCAAAGCCTCTATCCACTTAACCCCAAAAATATACAAAATTACTATTTAGGCACATTGGAGTTAAATTGGAAGCCAAAATAGAAGCTAAAAAGGAAGCTAATATGGAAGCTAAACTGGGAGATAAAATGGAAGCTAAAGTGGAAGCTAAATTGGGAGAAAAACTGGGAGCTAAACTGGGAGGTAAAGTGGAAGCTAAACTGGGAGCTAAACTGGGAGCTAAATTAGGCGTTAATTCGCTTAATTTAGTGCCCAGTTTTGTTTATCAGCACAAATAGATTCATAAATAGCACCCTCCTGATAAATAGTGTCGACTTTAGCAAAAAAATGGATAAAAATACATTAAAAAAACCAGTGGAAGCAAAAAAGGGAGCTAAAAAGGGAGCTAATCACATGGATTTGTTGTAGTGAGGGTAAGTGGAGTTTAGTCTGAAGTTCTTGGGTATTCTTGGGACACACTACAAGTTTTGATCTCTTATTACCATTGGCTGTAAAAAGAAGTTTTTTAATCTTTTGTAGGGATAGTTCAAGATCAGGGTACTTACTTGTGAATGAGAAGTCCTTACAAAATTGAGCTGCCAGTGTTTGCCAGTCGCTGGTTTGTCTTCTAGTTTCCTCATGTATAAACCAATATTTCAAGATTTGGCCTAGAGAGTGGGGAAATACCTGAGCCCTGAAGTGAGAGGGTATCTCTGCAGCCTGCCACTATGTCACACACTGTTCAATGTGTATTCTAGGGTCTGATTCTCCGCTGAACAACTGCACAACTTAGAGATCCATCTGCATCTCCGATTCCAACTAATCCTTATTCCATAACCTATACTTGATAGTTTTCTTTACCTCATCCCAAGTTCTAAGTATGAAATTATGAGTGGCCCACCATCTGGCGGGGGTATTTTGAAAAACTACATCTAGTACCAAGATTCTTTGATCTTCTCTCACATTCTCTTCCATGTTCTGCAAAAAATTATCTAGATCTGAGGTACCATTGTATACTGGGTGTTCTCTAACTTTGGTCACAACCCATCTGGTCATTCTAACAGTTGCACATCTTCTTGAGAATATTTTGTGCGAACCTTGTTTCCAACTATCAAAAGCCAATTATGAATCTTTGTCTGTTGACTGTATACTTCTTTAGCTTACTGATCCATCAATGGTAGGTTTTATATAATCATTTCTTTTCCCAGTTGTTACAATGTACAACTGGTCTAGGTCTTCTCCCTCCATATTATTTTCTGTTGGTTCTGTGTACCTGGGTCCTAAATATGGATCTAAAGGTTGAACTACCTTGATTCCCTCAACTTCAAAAGTCATGGTGTCTTTCTTTAAGTCGATTACTACATAATTTTCATAAGCCCAATCGATGCCAAGTAGTGTAGGGTAGGGGTCCTTGTCTCCCATGATCTCAATGACTTCAAAGTCAACTACTGTTTTTACTCGTGCTACATCGATTTCCATGTTCTCCATTCTTCCTATGGGGAAGATACAATATTAGTTTTCTATTCTTAAATGAATTTTGGAATATGTCAGTCTCAGTTTTTCTAAAGCTTCCCAGGTCTTTTTAGGCAGAATGTTCACATATGACCCTAGGTCCAACATGACGTCCTTAATTTCGAGGTCATCTAACTGGGCTACCAGTCAAAATTCTTTTCCAGTTTGTACTTTTCTTCATTGCACTCTCTGAGTACTCTTCTCAGGAATATTATCCCTTATCCTTGCTTCTGAGGTTTCTTCATTCCCTAAGACTAGGTACAACACATTACACAACTTTTCTGTTAGTTGATCAATCCCTAGAATGTCAGAGAATAATTGAAACTAAAAGTCAACTGCATTCTAGGGTTTCTTAGGCTGTCTTGGTATGACTACAGGGTTTCTAGGTGTAGGGGGTGAAGCAGGGACTTGTGCCATATTAGGGTAAACAATTGTCTGGGGGGGGGGGATTCTCTCGCATTTCATGACTAGGAATATTCTGGAATACTTATATGGAATCTTTAAAGAACAACTTTTGATTTAGGGGGTCATACCTGTCTCCCTTAGGTGTTGCTTTCTGGATCTGAGGTAGAGTATCAACATCAACTCCTATCTTTTCTCTTCCTCGAGTAACGATATTAAGGTTGGGAAATTGTCCCTTAGAAATCCTCTTGATATTTTAACTAATAAGGTTAGTTACTCTTTGTTGTGCTCTGTCTTCTCACTTTTCAATTAACTCTGGGTAGTCTTTAGTTGTGTGTCCATTGGTTTTGCAGTGAGAGAACCATGGTCGCCTTGGGTGAGGATAATATCTGGACAAGTGACCTTGTTCATCACAGTTATAACATCTGCTTGCTCCTCTTCCCCCAGTTCTTCCTCTTTTGAAATCTCCTCCAGATCCACCTCCTTGACCTCTTCTTGGTCCCTGAGGGTTTTCATTCACCCTGAATGTTGTTCAGTCTACCCTGTCTGTAAGTGCATCCAATGCTCTACATTGATTGGTAGTATGCATGGTAGATGCGCAGAACTCAAAATGCATTGTGTTTGGTACTGTCAAATATTTTTGCATGATGGGGAACTGTCTCAGCCCGTGCCCATGGATTTGATAGATCTCACAATATTCTACTATTGGTGCTACTTGGCCTCCTGGGAAAGCATGGTATGGGGTGGGGTTATGGAATGGTGAATTCGTNTCGCATTTCATGACTAGGAATATTATGGAATACTTATATGGAATCTTTAAAGAACAACTTTTGATTTAGGGGGTCATACCTGTCTCCCTTAGGTGTTTCTTTCTGGATCTGAGGTAGAGTATCAACATCAACTCCTATCTTTTCTCTTCCTCGAGTAACGATATTAAGGTTGGGAAATTGTCCCTTCGAAATCCTCTTGATATTTTAACTAATAAGGTTAGTTACTCTTTGTTGTGCTCTGTCTTCTCACTTTTCAATTAACTCTGGGCAGTCTTCAGTTGCGTGTCCATTGGTTTTGCAGTGAGAGAACCATGGTCTCCTTGGGTGAGGATAATTTCTGGACAAGTGACCTTGTTCATCACAGTTATAACATCTGCTTGCTCCTCTTCCCCCAGTTCTTCCTCTTTTGAAATCTCCTCCAGATCCACCTCCTTGACCTCTTCCTGGTCCCTGAGGGTTTTCATTCACCCTGTCTGTAAGTGCATCCAATGCTCTACATTGATTGGTAGTATGCATGGTAGATGCGCAGAACTCAAAATGCATTGTGTTTGGTACTGTCGAATATTTCTGCATGATGGGGGACTGTCTCAGCCCGTGCCCATGGATTTGATAGATCTCACAATATTCTACTATTGGTGCTACTTGGCCTCCTGGGAAAGCATGGTATGGGGTGGGGTTATGGAATGGTGAATTCGTCGACACTTGCATAACTAATCATGTGGGTCCTGGTGGGGTTACCATCATATTCTAAGGAGGTCCCAGTCCCCTCATTCACAGACATTAATTTTCCATATGACCTTCCGTGTAACATCCAGTGCACCAAACCTATGGTTGTCCTGGTTTGAGTATCATCAGCTCCTGAATATTTTCTGTAAGTGATGATATTTGTCCTTGTAGTTGCGCCAAATTCACATCTACTGGGGGTCAGGTTACTCTAAGGCTCCCAGGGTATCCCACCATTGATTCAATCTTCATCTATTGTTCTAAGGAATTTTTTAACGTGGCTATCCGTTGTTGTGTTAGCGAAATCCGAGTCAGAGGAAACAACCTATGAATGTAACACTCCCTTTGATGTTCTTCATGGATTGGATGTGCCAACCTCCCTACGAAATCTTTAAACTTCTGTCTATACTCCTAGGCTGATTCGCCTTTCCTCTACTGGATCTCTTGCAACTCAGACATAGAACATTGTTCTGACTAAGGTAGTTTGAACTCTGCTATGAACCTCGTCAATATTTGGCCAAGTGTGAACGCTTGACCTTGTGTCCCTGGCACTCCTGGTTCAATGATATTCATGTACCACCTGAGAGCGCAACCTCTCAAGTTAGTATGGAACTCGACCAACTTATTCACATCCGGAGTCCCTCTGGATCTCCATATTGCTTTGCACAGGAACCAGTGCTGCTCAACGTCTTCATCTCCCTTACCTCAAAATTCTGGGTATCGGGAAATTGAAACTCCCGCATGGCTAACCATTGTTGATTCTGTTGTTCATATCAATATGAACCCTAACGGTCCTACTTGAAATCTATTGAGGGATCCCAATTTCCTCCCTATACCCTCACTTCCTGGTTGTGATTGACTAACTAATTGTATTGGAATAGAGCTAGCATGAGAAGGTAGTATCGAACTTACTGCTTGTATAGAAGGAACTTGGGGTATGGGTGATTAGGGGCTTGCGCCACTGGATTTGGGGTGGTTTTCTTTGATCTGGGGGGTCTCTTTAGCTTCCACTGGGACAATCACTTTGGCTGTATTCCCGATCTCTCCTGTTATCAGGGTTGAATCTTCTCTTTCTCCTCCAAGATTCATGTAGACTTCCTCCTCCCTTACATCTACACTTTCTCCTTCTCGTCCCACTTCCTAGGGACTTCTTGCTCTCCTCGCTTCTCTCTCATTTAATATTTTATTGGCCAGTCATTCCTGTATTATCATCTTCTGCAGTTCTTCCATCTGTCTTTCCTCTACTTCTCTTGATCCACCTTATTTCCTCAACTTTTCAGACTGTCTTGCTACTTTCTTGATATTTTTGTGTCACCACTTCTCAACTATGGAAGTTCTCTTCAAGGCTTGCTCATATCTTGAGTCCATTTCTTATTATTTCCCCCCCATTTTTCAAAGAACCCTTCCCCTTTCTCATGCCATGACTCTCACCATGTCTCACCCTACCCCAAGCGAGGGTGTTTACACTGCCATCTCGGTCGGGGACATAATCAACATCCCCTCCTCCATCAAGAAAACCTTAATCGATAGGGGGATTTCTCTCAAAAGTCTTCCCATTGCACCTTTCTTGAAAATTTCCTCTGTTTGTGAGAAATACTGGTGGTTCTCAATTGCAAATTCGATTATGTATCCCCCTAGTGTGGTGCTAACCTAGAAATCCATAGCTCGTGTAAATGGACAATCTAGCCTCTAGAGTGTTGCTAATGTTTTGGTATCCCACNGTTTTCTATTCTTAAATGAATTTTGGAATATGTCAGTCTCAGTTTTTCTAAAGCTTCCCAGGTCTTTTTAGGCAGAATGTTCACATATGACCCTAGGTCCAACATGACGTCCTTAATTTCGAGGTCATCTAACTGGGCTACCAGTCAAAATTCTTTTCCAGTTTGTACTTTTCTTCATTGCACTCTCTGAGTACTCTTCTCAGGAATATTATCCCTTATCCTTGCTTCTGAGGTTTCTTCATTCCCTAAGACTAGGTACAACACATTACACAACTTTTCTGTTAGTTGATCAATCCCTAGAATGTCAGAGAATAATTGAAACTAAAAGTCAACTGCATTCTAGGGTTTCTTAGGCTGTCTTGGTATGACTACAGGGTTTCTAGGTGTAGGGGGTGAAGCAGGGACTTGTGCCATATTAGGGTAAACAATTGTCTGGGGGGGGGGGATTCTCTCGCATTTCATGACTAGGAATATTCTGGAATACTTATATGGAATCTTTAAAGAACAACTTTTGATTTAGGGGGTCATACCTGTCTCCCTTAGGTGTTGCTTTCTGGATCTGAGGTAGAGTATCAACATCAACTCCTATCTTTTCTCTTCCTCGAGTAACGATATTAAGGTTGGGAAATTGTCCCTTAGAAATCCTCTTGATATTTTAACTAATAAGGTTAGTTACTCTTTGTTGTGCTCTGTCTTCTCACTTTTCAATTAACTCTGGGTAGTCTTTAGTTGTGTGTCCATTGGTTTTGCAGTGAGAGAACCATGGTCGCCTTGGGTGAGGATAATATCTGGACAAGTGACCTTGTTCATCACAGTTATAACATCTGCTTGCTCCTCTTCCCCCAGTTCTTCCTCTTTTGAAATCTCCTCCAGATCCACCTCCTTGACCTCTTCTTGGTCCCTGAGGGTTTTCATTCACCCTGAATGTTGTTCAGTCTACCCTGTCTGTAAGTGCATCCAATGCTCTACATTGATTGGTAGTATGCATGGTAGATGCGCAGAACTCAAAATGCATTGTGTTTGGTACTGTCAAATATTTTTGCATGATGGGGAACTGTCTCAGCCCGTGCCCATGGATTTGATAGATCTCACAATATTCTACTATTGGTGCTACTTGGCCTCCTGGGAAAGCATGGTATGGGGTGGGGTTATGGAATGGTGAATTCGTCGACACTTGCATAACTAATCCTGTGGGTCCTGGTGGGGTTACCATCATATTCTGAGGAGGTCCCAGTCCCCTCATTCATAGACATTAATTTTCCAGATGACCTTTCGTGTAACATCCAGTGCACCAAACCTATGGTTGTCCTGGTTTGAGTATCATCAACTCCTGAATATTTTCTGTAAGTGATGATATTTGTCCTTGTAGTTGCACCAAATTCACATCTACTGGGGGTCAGGTTACTCTAAGGCTCCTAGGGTATCCCACCATTGATTCAATCTTCATCTATTGTTCTAAGGAATTTTTTAACGTGGCTATCCGTTGTTGCGTTAGCGAAATCTGAGTCAGAGGAAACAACCTATGAATGTACCACTCCCTTTGATGTTCTTCATGGATTGGATGTGCCAACCTCCCTACGAAATCTTTAAACTTCTGTCTATACTCCTAGGCTGATTCACCTTCCCTCTACTGGATCTCTTGCAACTCAGACAGAGAACGTTGTTCTGACTAAGGTAGTTTGAACTCTGCTATGAACCTCATCAATATTTGGCCAAGTGTGAACGCTTGACCTTGTGTCCCTGGCACTCCTGGTTCAATGATATTCATGTACCACCTGAGAGCGCAACCTCTCAAGGTAGTCTAGAACTCGACCAACTTATTCACATCCGGAGTCCCTCTGGATCTCCATATTGCTTTGCACAGGAACTAGTGCTGCTCAACGTCTTCATCTCCCTTACCTCAAAATTCTGGGTATCGGGAAATTGAAACTCCCGCATGGCTGGCCATTGCTAATTCTGTTGTTCATATCAATATGAACCCTAACGGTCCTACTTTAAATCTACTGGGGGATCCCAATTTCCTCCCTATACCCTCACTTCCTGGTTGTGATTGACTAACTAATTTTATTGGAATAGAGCTAGCATGAGAAGGTAGTATCGAACTTACTGCTTGTATAGAAGGCACTTGGGGTATGGGTGATTGGGACAATCACTTTGGCTGTATTCTCGATCTCTCCTGTTATCAGGGTTGAATCTTCTCTTTCTCCTCCAAGATTCATGTAGACTTCCTCCTCCCTTACATATACACTTTCTCCTTCTCGTCCCACTTCCTAGGGACTTCTTGCTCTCCTCGCTTCTCTCTCATTTAATATTTTATTGGCCAGTCATTCCTGTATTATCATCTTCTGCAGTTCTTCCATCTGTCTTTCCTCTACTTCTCTTGATCCACCTTATTTCCTCAACTTTTCAGACTGTCTTGCTACTTTCTTGATATTTTTGTGTCACCACTTCTCAACTATGGAAGTTCTCTTCAAGGCTTGCTCATATCTTGAGTCCATTTCTTATTATTTCCCCCCCATTTTTCAAAGAACCCTTCCCCTTTCTCATGCCATGACTCTCACCATGTCTCACCCTACCCCAAGCGAGGGTGTTTACACTGCCATCTCGGTCGGGGACATAATCAACATCCCCTCCTCCATCAAGAAAACCTTAATCGATAGGGGGATTTCTCTCAAAAGTCTTCCCATTGCACCTTTCTTGAAAATTTCCTCTGTTTGTGAGAAATACTGGTGGTTCTCAATTGCAAATTCGATTATGTATCCCCCTAGTGTGGTGCTAACCTAGAAATCCATAGCTCGTGTAAATGGACAATCTAGCCTCTAGAGTGTTGCTAATGTTTTGGTATCCCACTCAAATATCTTCTTGGCTCATCCTTGGAACTCCAGAGCTTCTTGGAGCCTCTTTCTCCAATGAAAAAATTCTTTCGGGAATTTAACCCAGAAAACCTCTTACTAGTTGCTTGATCTTTCTGAGTAAAAGATTGCTTCATAAGTGCTTTCCACTGATTTTCTCCTCAGTCCTGCTTCTTTCGATATGAAGGTGTCACAGTTCCTTTCCCACCATTGATCAATACCATATCTATGGACCAGCAGTAGCATTCTCCCTACAGGTTCCCTTTTAACATAGGTCTCGACAACAAAACCATTTTGTTGGTGTGAGTTTTATCATACCAGGGTCCTTCTCAGGTTACCAACAAAATGTACCGTGTATTCTAGAGTTCTTGCATTTTTATCCCCTCCGAAGAGAATAAGTCTCACCCGAAGCACTGCTAAGACAGATAGATAGGGAAGGGTAGGGAAAATACTAAAGAGGATCTATAGAGCCTTCATAACTCATTCCTGTTCTTGCGCGAGAGACATGAACAAATATGAAACATATAAATGAAAGAATCGAACCTACTTATGTTGCGAGAAAGAATTTAAATGTAGAACCATCAATAGAACTCATAAGCCATAAGGAAACACTGTAATGCATAAGTTAATATACAAAGACACAACATATTTGGAAATTTGGTCTTGCTTCATATTATCTTTAGGATCTTCCTCTGATTACAGACTCATAATTACATAGTAGGGATCGATACAGACTCTTGGCTTTGGACTCATGTCATAGAGCTCTAATTCTCCAACTGATAGTTCCAATTCATTACAGACTTAGACTTGTCTTTTCTTGACTTACAACAATTATCAACAACTAATCTCAAAACCTGGGCGACTCTGACCAACCTAAGTCAACTCAACCCAACCAACCAACGAACCCATGAACTAACTCTTTTACAATTATTTTCAGCCCTATATATAGTTGGGTTGTGTCTTCCTTCTCGGTTTCACACTTTCTTGTTCTGTTGAAACCATTTTTTTCTTTGCTGGTGTTGCGCTGACTTTCGNTACACTTTCTCCTTCTCGTCCCACTTCCTAGGGACTTCTTGCTCTCCTCGCTTCTCTCTCATTTAATATTTTATTGGCCAGTCATTCCTGTATTATCATCTTCTGCAGTTCTTCCATCTGTCTTTCCTCTACTTCTCTTGATCCACCTTATTTCCTCAACTTTTCAGACTGTCTTGCTACTTTCTTGATATTTTTGTGTCACCACTTCTCAACTATGGAAGTTCTCTTCAAGGCTTGCTCATATCTTGAGTCCATTTCTTATTATTTCCCCCCCATTTTTCAAAGAACCCTTCCCCTTTCTCATGCCATGACTCTCACCATGTCTCACCCTACCCCAAGCGAGGGTGTTTACACTGCCATCTCGGTCGGGGACATAATCAACATCCCCTCCTCCATCAAGAAAACCTTAATCGATAGGGGGATTTCTCTCAAAAGTCTTCCCATTGCACCTTTCTTGAAAATTTCCTCTGTTTGTGAGAAATACTGGTGGTTCTCAATTGCAAATTCGATTATGTATCCCCCTAGTGTGGTGCTAACCTAGAAATCCATAGCTCGTGTAAATGGACAATCTAGCCTCTAGAGTGTTGCTAATGTTTTGGTATCCCACGCAAATATCTTCTTGGCTCATCCTTGGAACTCCAGAGCTTCTTGGAGCCTCTTTATCCAATGAAAAAATTCTTTCGGGAATTTAACCCAGAAAACCTCTTACTAGTTGCTTGATCTTTCTGAGTAAAAGATTGCTTCATAAGTGCTTTCCACTGATTTTCTCCTCAGTTCTTCTTCTTTCCATATGAAGGTGTCACAGTTCCTTTCCCACCATTGATCAATACCATATCTATGGATCAGCGGTAGCATTCTCCCTACAGGTTCCCTTTTAACATAGGTCTCGACAACGAAACCATTTTGTTGGTGTGAGTTTGATCATACCAGGGTCCTTCTCAGGTTACCAACAAAAGGTACCGTGTATTCTAGAGTTCTTGCATTTTTATCCCCTCCGAAGAGAAGAAGTCTCACCCGAAGCACTGCTAAGACAGATAGATAGGGAAGGGTAGGGAAAATACTAAAGAGGATCTATAGAGCCTTCATAACTCATTCCTGTTCTTGCGCGAGAGACATGAACAAATATGAAACATATAAATGAAAGAATCGAACCTACTTATGTTGCGAGAAAGAATTTAAATGTAGAACCATCAATAGAACTCATAAGCCATAAGGAAACACTGTAATGCATAAGTTAATATACAAAGACACAACATATTTGGAAATTTGGTCTTGCTTCATATTATCTTTAGGATCTTCCTCTGATTACAGACTCATAATTACATAGTAGGGATCGATACAGACTCTTGGCTTTGGACTCATGTCATAGAGCTCTAATTCTCCAACTGATAGTTCCAATTCATTACAGACTTAGACTTGTCTTTTCTTGACTTACAACAATTATCAACAACTAATCTCAAAACCTGGGCGACTCTGACCAACCTAAGTCAACTCAACCCAACCAACCAACGAACCCATGAACTAACTCTTTTACAATTATTTTCAGCCCTATATATAGTTGGGTTGTGTCTTCCTTCTCGGTTTCACACTTTCTTGTTCTGTTGAAACCATTTTTTTCTTTGCTGGTGTTGCGCTGACTTTCGCAACTAATTTATGTTGCTCTTTCTCCAAGCCTTTGATGGATTTTGCGCAACTTGTGTTTAGTCAAAACTCGTGCAATTCCATCCCAAAAACGAAGGGCCCAACACATATCAAGCAACTCATGAGACCATTAATTTCCTCCTTGAGACTAGGAAACCACTTGTAATAAAGTGAGGAAGAGTCCAAACCAACTCATGAGACCCTTAACTTCCTCCTTGAAACCAAGAAACCAATTTCCCCTTAAAATCAAGAAACTAATTAGTGAGTTGGATTCTCAAAACTAATTTCCCTTTTTACAATTAAATGAATAACACGTGAGATTCTCCAACTCACTTCAAGCATTAATCATTTTTCCAATGTGCATGAATACTAAATGAGTTTATCATACTCATTTTAAGTGTTAATCATTTTTACAATTTAATTAATTCACTCAAGAAAATTAATTATTACTTTCCACCTATTATCATACTTTTTTAATGATTTATGCCATGGTGTGAAAAGTAGGAGTTTTCCATGTGGAGATCCTCTTGGATCAAACCTCCCGACAAAAAACACTTTTGGTCCTCCAAGAGTATAGAGAGAAACTGTAACTTGAATATCCACAACCAGTTTGTTGGAAGAGTCTTACACTCCTCGATGCACTTCCCCACTGCTCGATCTGCATAAAAATTGTCTCTGACAGGATTCACCTTTCTTCTCCTTCACCTTTGTACTTCAGAATGAGTATGTCTATGCCAAATCTTGCATCAATGAAAATTCGTAGTTGATTCCTTGATCTGGATAACAAATTTCTCTGAAAATCCACCCTTCTTCTCCTTCACCTTTGTACTTCAAAATGAGGATGTCAAAGCCAACACTTGAATCAATGCAAATCTGTAGCTGATTCCTTGATATGCATAAAAAATGTATCTAAAAGGATGCACCCTTATTCTCCTTCACCTTTGTACTTCAGAATGAGGATGTCGATTCCAACACTTGAATCAATGAAAATCTGTAGCTGGCCATACATGATCGTAGTTTCAAAGAAATACCATACTTGCCAAGAGTTTATAAAACACTCATGGACAAGTTTACAATGATTTCCAAATAGGCCTTAGGAAAAATAATGCCTCTTACTCAATAGTGGCTACAAGACCCATTACATTGTTTCCAAAATAGGCCTAGGCAAAACGATGCCTCTCACTAAAAAATGGCTACAAGAACCATTACAATGTTGCCAAAAAAGGCCTAGGAAAAACAATGCCTTTCACTCAACAATGGATATAAGACCCATTATAATGTTACCAACAAGTCTTTCAAGGTTTAGGCATAGAAAAAAATGCTTCTCACTCTCATCATCACTTTCAAGAGTGACTAATTACAACCTTTTACATCATTAACATTAAGGCAAATACCCCCAAATGTGCACTACTGGGAAACTATATGGTTTTTAACCCCCATTAAAAACATGTGAAACATAATAAATAATACAAATTCCATCATCATCATACTCATCTCGCAATTCTGAGACTTTTGGTTGTAAACATGACTACTTTCTGTCGAAGTGTCCAAATGGCTTCTTACCGCACCGTCTTGGTTTGCATGCAAGAATCAAACAATGAATTTTCTACAATAATTCAGATCTTTCTACCCTGATTGGTTTTCGTGCCAAGGCCCTCAAAGTGTTTCTTAAATATTGGCATACACCACACCAACATGCCTGTCTTGTCATTATGCAACTTTTTACTGTAAACTCGACTTGTTCTGAAAAGTTCAACTCTGCCTCAAAGTTCGTGCCAAAGCATTAATGGAAAAATTGGGCTTCTATCATGAGCCCTCATATCTATTTCTCATATCACAAAACATACTACACCAGTGGATTTGTGGCAAACAATCGTTCAAAAATAACTATACTTTCATCAAATTCCGTCACTGTGACTTCTGGAGTCTCTTTCCTTGAAATGTGTGCCAAATCATTAATGGAAAACTTGGGCTTCCATCATGAGCCCTCAGATATACTACTCAAATCACAAAGTGGACTACACAAGTGTATTTGTGGTGAAAAATTGTGCAAAAATGACTATACTTTTGTCAAATTCCATCACTGTGACTTCTGGACTCTCCTGCCTTAAAATGCATGCCAAAGCATTGATGGAAAACTTGGGATTCTATCACGATCCCTCATATATACTTCTAATATCACAAAATGGACTACACCAGTGGATTCATGGTGAAAAATCATGAAAAATGACTATAATTTTGTCAAATTTTGTCACTGTGACTTCTGGACCCTCCTGGGCTCTCTACCTCGATTTGCATTTCGTACAGTCTATACCTATCTCGGGAATCATTCCATTTTCTAGACTTGATCCATGTGTAGAATGTAGACCTTGAAATGTGTTCCCTACATAGACCTCAAAATTAATGCCACATAGGTCATACATGTCTTGGGAATCGTTCCACGGTTCGACCTCGGTCCACATGTAGAATGTGGACCTTGAAATGTATGCCCTATACAGACCTCAATATGCATGCCAATCAGGCCATACCTATCTTGATATTAATGCCATTTTTTTACCTTGATCCACATGCATACTATGGACCTCAAAATGCATGCCACATAGGCCATAATTGTTTTGGGATTCGTGCCACACTACTACATATTGAAAAATTTGCGACGACCACTTGCGACGAAAGTACTCTTTTGTCGCAACATGCAAGAGAAAAATTTCAATTTTTCTAAATCCATCCCGTATTTTTCGTTATTGCGACGCATGTAGTTTGACTAAATTATTATGGTCAATGTTCATCGCAAGAGCGACGATTGACCTAACCTTAAAATTGAACTAAAATAAATAGGTGGAAAAATAATTGTTTTTAGGTCACTATTGTCGCAATTGTGATGATAGTGACCTAAAATTGGACTATAAATATTTGAGGATTTAAAAATGTTCCGACAATCTTGCTATAACAACGACGGTTTTGAAAGGGTATTTTTGTGCAAAAAAATGTTGCAGAATGTTGTTAGAGGTGGGGAAAAAAATAAAGCAGGTGAAAAGGGTGATGGTAGATGTTATTTCCCTTATAAAAACTGTTGCCTCAGACGTCCCATAAGAATTTTAATAGCAACAACTACAAAACATTTTAGGAGATATGGTCACACTGATGGCAGANTGAAAAGGGTGATGGTAGATGTTATTTCCCTTATAAAAACTGTTGCCTCAAACGTCCCATAAGAATTTTAATAGCAACAACTACAAAACATTTTAGGAAATATGGTCACACTGATGGCAGATCGAATGAATATCATCCCATGGTAATTAACTATATATTCATTTTTTTATTTTTTTTTATTTTGTCAATTTTATATAAAATTCTCTCTCTCTCTCTCTCTCTCTCTCTCTCTCTCTCTCTCTCTATATATATATATATATATATATATATATATAT